>JAPYYX010000046.1:0-161357 GCA_030522605.1 Cremastinae sp. B BG-2022a
ATATTACGACAATCTCTTTACTATTTATCACAATACTATGAAAAAATGTACTTGCCTCCTTTTTTTACACCATCTTGATGGTGTTTTTGCGAGCATTTTTTTCAAGAGGCGAGAAAATATTAACAAAATAAATGTGTTTATTCATTTTTTTGTTATGTGAAGTAAGATGTAATCGCAATGAGCGAGAGAGTTGCTCGCCACACCTGCCAGCAGGATGTAAGATCGATCCAGTCTCACGACACGTTCTTTGTAGCTGTATGCATACATAAACTTATCTGTATATTTTGTATATATTTGCGCACGCACGTGTACTTAGTACTTGTATATATATACAGGGGTTATGCATTTTACTGTTAAATTGTATATGAGAAGAAACAAACGCTTGCGGGATTATTTCGAATATTCGAACCCGTTTGATCGTCCGAACGAAAATTATTGCGTTTTTTAAAATAAACAATATTTTTAGAAAATTTTAAAAATGTCTGCTGAATAAAGAGAGCTTCTTGATATTGTATAATTCGACGAATAATCAGACATAGGTCACACGGACGGGCGATAAAGCTCTGGTGCGGGAATTCACGATGACAGAGGGGTCAAAGCGACGATCGCAGCGCAAACATGAGACGAGCATCTCATTATCATTTTCATGATGTACGGATGTTCGTATAATAAAAATGTACAGGCTCTTCCGCGACTCGATATCTTGAACTCTCTCTCTCTCTCGTGTCGGGTCGGAAGCTCCGAAGAATCTCTCGCGGGACGACCTGTACGGAGACAAAGTTTTCTGCATTCATAAATAATTTTTAAGGTGATGTTTAACCCATACTAGTTTGAGAGAGATATTTACATATGCAAAACGTGTATATGATATATATTTTTAGAGATTTTTGATATTTTCGAAAAAAAGAGAATTTTTCTTTTATGAAAGGAGAGAGTGACGTGCTCCTTTATTTATTAATCGAAAATTTCATATTTTCGGAGAAAATGGTTTATCTCGATTGTTTCCGATATAGAGCATTTATAAACATCACCACAAGTCATCTTACAATGATCGGATGCTTAATCGATGAAGGCTCATGATCTAGATTCTTCGAGAGTAGAGGTCCATAGCTGTCGTATTAGCGATTCTCGAATGAAAAGGGATCACGTAGATCCGGAAGCACAAACGTTTCCAGGTAATAGTCAAACGTCATCTAGCTTCTTCCCAGAGGACAATCCTCATTGGCCTCTCACTCATAAAGAAAAAATTCTTCATTAATTAAATATTCAAATTTTTCATAAAATTATTTTTTCATCTTCATTTTATATGTCCTTCAATTAAAAAAAAAATATTTTCTATTTTTGGAGAATGAACAAAATGCTGTATTTTGAAGATCGTATCGGTCGTTCATAATGATAAAAGCATTGTGCTTGCGTTTGATATTATTTGAAAAAGCGTGTGGGGGTCGCTTTGTTCCTCACTCGGTGAATATCCACACCTGCTGCATCGGTGGACATATCGTGCTCTCTCTTACTCTCGGCAAGGGAGTGCATACCTTGCAGCCAGGCATGTGCATCAGCGACATCGTCGGGCAAACAGTACGTGTGTGCACAACAGCGCGATCCTGCTTCGTAGAAGCGCTTTTTCCGTCTATCTCTCTATCTCTCTCTCTCAGTTTCTTTCTTTCCTTCTCACAAGCTCTCTCAGTGTATACAGAAATGAGAAGAGAATGGCTCGTGAGTCGTAGCAGGCTCTCTTTGTCGTTCTCTCTCTTTCTCTGTCTTCTTCTTTATATTTCGCTCTTTCTCCCTGTTTCTGGATGCTGTACCACCCGGGATTTATTATGCGACGGTAAAGCATTAGCGCACTCCACGCGGACTCCATCTACGCGAGGATAGACTTTCGTTCTTCGCGAGACTCACTCGCTACTCTCGGGACGATCTCCTCCCGCTCCTGTCTCTTTCCTCGTTGTTCGCTCCTTTCAAACCCTTCTCCTTCATTCACGATAGAAACGGCAACTATATTATGGACCTCTTCGCTGATTTTCACTCTGAGATAACGTTCGTGAAAAATGCAATACTATTCTTGCGGAAAGCGAACGGTTGAAACGGTTTCGAATCACATGGTCGGCAAAACATATTTGATTAAAAAGACGAATTTTTTTATTTCGTCTGAAAAAAAGCTCTATATACGTATTTGATCAGGGGTTACGGTAGAGATTCTGGATGAGTATATTATGAACGTCAACTGGTTCGGTCGTGAGCTAAAGCTTTCGAGCTCTTTTTTTCAACGTATTCTTTTTTTTGACAGGTTTGATATTTATTTAATTAATATTTTTTTTTTGTGACCTTTTTTTAAATACGCCTCAATATTGCTTTATTATCCACAAAAAAGTGAATCTCAGGCACGCACGCATCATTATGAGCTAGCTAACGAAAATACTCAAAGGTTCGATATTTGTTTTAAAAATTTTATGCCTTCGCTCACACCACATAGTCAATTTTTTATCTTATAACTGAGTCATGAATATGTCTCATGTCAGCGCGAAACGTCAAAGCCAAATGTCATTACTCCGTAAAGTCAAAAATTTTTAACGGTCAAGAAATGAGTGTCTAATTTACAAGGGTAAATATTGTATAAATAAAAAGAAGTGTGAAAAAAAGAGAAAGAAAGGGAAAAAATATATCAGGTAGTTAGAAGGTTATATGTAGAAATGGAAATTAATATATTTATCCAATAGGATATTTTACTGACCAATTTTTTCATGTCTAATTTTTCTGGATAATTATGCTTATTTTTTCGATTAAAATTCTTTTTTAAATATTTTTATTTATCGCACTTCTAATTCTTTTTATATATTTTTACAAATATTTTTCGAATGACTCATCAAACTTGATAGCGAATTGTCACTTTGTCAGAGCTTTGAATGAAGTGTCAAAAACAGAGTGTCCCGACATTCTCAAGCAATGTTCAGGAAATAAGTTTTTGTGCTATGTATATCGGTCGTGACGTAACGAGAAAAAATTTCGGCCAAGAAAATCGAATTTTCGATAATTAAAAATTAATGGTAGATCTCGATAAAAAAAGATTTTCTATAGGTAGATGGTTTCAGATTTCCGGTAAAACGCATTATTTTGAAGATACACTTTATTTGGAAAACTAGACAAAAAAATTCGGACACATTGAATCTTACTGTAAGAAGACACGCCATCGTTTTGACGATTTTCAAAAATTTTCGCGTAACATTTGTTTTTATTACTTGATGTCATGACACTTATTATTTTTCTTCCATGACTTTCATCAGTGTATCAAACACTCGACGAGTATTCAGTTCGTACACATATTTGAATTCTGTTTGCATTTTAAATTTTTTCATTTCTTCCCTCAAGTTTTAGGTTGCGAAATGCATTAGTATAAATTTAATGAATGAATTTCTTGCTCTCTAAAGCTTGGAATATAAGCCCGTAAATGTATTTGCCTCAATTTTTTCGGGGCATCTATATTTTTGCTGGATAGAAAATATTTTGAGCATGACGCGAAAGGTGAAGAAAACTGATATCGAATGACACGAGGAAATTTTTATTTTTTTAAATACATTTTGAAAAAAAAATCCCTACGTGTTCGATGACGTTAATCGTGACGTCACATAAGCCCGCATTCGCGCGCGTTTATCCGTGTTTGGAACTCGCAAAGATCTCACCGGCGTCTCGTCCGGATATTTTCCGCTATTACGAATCCGAACGAGCCGGGATGAGTCAAAAATATTCTTCACCCGAGTCCGAAAAAAAAGAACATCTTTGGAAAGAAAAAATAACGATTTGTCATTTTATTACAGAGCCTACAATTTTACGGTCCTTTGTCTTTAATGAGACGAACTTTTTTTTTTCCTCATTCGAAATATGGAATTGATTAACATTTTTTAGTTTCTCCACTCTATGCGAAGAGTACAAGAAAATATTTCCATATCGTGCACAAAATCTCGTCGTTTTAATTAATCGAGCTTCGCCGTTACATCGTTTGATAGCATAATTAACATTATTCCGATACTTAACGGATCGACAAATGAGAATACTTTACAAATTTTATACTCGAAATGACCAAGGAGGTGTGAAGAACATTTGAGAAAAACAAATAAACCAGGAAGCCCCAATTGACATTTCGATCTTCAGAGCAATTAATAATTATTTCATTTGATTTTCTCGTGTCGTCGCAAATGAAAAAAATACCTGGCAATATTTTTTCTTCCTCGCCTTCACATATTATTCGATAATTTGAAAGCAAAATCTGAAAGGCAAAGAGATGAGAAGTAGAGACCGATTCGAAGTCCGGTCGATGAAAGATTGATATATCAATCTCTCGTATTGATAAAATCCGTGATGATGAATATCCCGAAATTCAATATATATCGGCTTCTGAGCTGCCAGGATGCCAAGCCGTAAATTCGTCGAGCTTCTGAAAGAGCGCGCTTCACCCGAAGATTTACCAAGGAGAGAAAAAGAGATAATAGAGTATAGATGGAGCAGGACAAAAGGAAAAAAAATGTGAGGAGAATCCGCTGATGCTTCTTTTTTATGAACGAACGGTTCACGAGGATCGCGAGGACCCACCGCAACCGATGAAGTTAACTCTTGACATTTGGATGAAGGATTAGGGGATCGGCTCGTTTGGAGCTCGGCGCACGATATGATCATTTTTATCTTCCACGTACGTAAAATTTTTGTCTCACAGTCGAATCTCCCTCTCTCTAGTAGGTGAGCTAACGGAATTAACATGCGTTCGCTCCCCGTCCTGTTTATATTCTCTCCGAAAGAAGAACCATAAATCGTTTAGCACCGATGAAAATCCTATTTTTTTTCTATCCTCGAAGGTTTTTCTCGATTGAAAAGAGTCGATTGAATAACAAAGAAAAAAAATCCTAGGCCTTTCTTTTTTTTCGAACGGTATTTAAAGAACGATTCTCTTGAGATTTATTTATATATGTATAGGGAGGCATATGGTCACGGCAGGAGCCGCCGCGGACCTAGTAGTAGAAACTGTCCGATCGTTCTGACAAGATTAATTTCTATCGGTCCGCGAGTGCTGCGCATTACGTGTCAGGTTTGTGTACGCTGGAGACGGACGGACGAGATATTCTACGTCTTTATATATGTATATAGATGTACAATATATACATATATGTATGTATTATATACTGTTATTATACGAAAAGGCCTTGCTAAGGACGCTCGGTGTGACTTGCGCAAGAGTCCAAGGAGTGTTTCAAGAGAGCTCTCGACAACGGGAGATCGTGAATTTGTTGCGTTAACATCAGGCGCAAGGCCATTTAAATTTTCTACCACCGATGAAACATTTTTGTCTCTCGCGTTCGCCAGGTCGTCTCTCGTTCGGTCAGCGTACACAGGGGAATCTCACCAGGATGTATCTTCGAGCGTCAACGAGAGACTTTCGCTTCTCGGTCTCGCGAAATTTGACGACCATCAATTTCTCTCGGACGTAGAGGCAACGTTTATCATTCTTTTTTTTCGATAGACTTTTTTTTTCTTCCTTATACGAGAAAGAGACCGTAAATAGTTTTTTCGCTTTCACGAGAGCTTTTTATCTAGATATGTCATCAATGTAATCGCCAGCCGGGTCCCATCGAGATAAATCAATTATCAAAACGTGTTGATCGATTGATTTTTTATTCCACGAATTTGCTCGAAATTTCTTTTTTTATGTGATATAATATTCGAGGTAATTTCAATCTAAACACGAATGCCCGCAGGAATCGCGAGCGGTAACGCGAATTCCGTCCGCGTTTTTGTTACTGCGCGGTTACGTATACTCTCAAATGGACTCTGTTCTTCGTCTCAGAGTTCAGGAAACAATCAACGATCGGAATAGATTTAGAAACAATGGTCCATCAACGCGGAGCATGAAAATCGATCTCCACCGAGATCGAGATCAAAGATCGATTCCTCCTCTGTTCGCTGAATTTTCAAATTTCCGGCTATACGCGCCTTCTCAGATTTTCCACATTCGCGATCGGTTTATTTTTTCTTCCGGAGCACGAATATCATACAGCCAGCTAATCGTACGAGAATCATAAAAATTTTTTTTTCTAAACCAACGCGCAAGTTCGACCAATTATCGGGACACACGTTCCTCATTCGACGTTTATTTATTGTTCGTCCTTATTTTTTTACCTCTTCGTTTTTTTTTCTTCTCTTCAAGACTTCCCCGAACATCACAGAGATTACTTTGTATGGACAGAGCTTCGGCTTCAAACACACGACCAGTGCGAAAGCTATGCGCCAGCTGGTGATGACTTTAACTGCCGTGTTATACCATGATGAAACATCGATTTGTTTGAATTAACGAAATAATAAACCAGAACGGGGAGAAAGCCAGACGATCGTCAGTTCGCTTAGGACAACACTTCAACGGAGCGACGAAACTTCTAAGCTAAAAAAAACTCTATTTTTTCCACTTGAAAATAATTCTCCACAGAACGATTACGAAAACTGGAAAAAAATCCTGTCGTCTGAGTTTCTCGTTTGAATTTATTTTCTTTTTGCAAAAAAAAAGAGAAAAGGTTTTTTCGACAGCGGAAAAAAAGTTCTTTTTTATTAGTCGAAATTCGTGAGAATTCCCTGATGAAAATGTTGCCAGGAAATATTTCTTGAAAAAGTTTATGGAGAATTCTTTACACAAATATACATATTTGGGTCTCGAGACACGCACGGCGCGGCCTCAGACGAGCCCGAGACGTTCACTCATTTTCGAACTTCCTCGATATTTCACGTTCCGAGATGTTTCGTCGGCGTTACTATTATTATATTATAGTTAATATATATCGAAACGTTTATTAATCTGTATCGCAGTAAATCTGGGAATTATTACTATGTACACGAAAAATTATCGTCTCGACGATTTGTTTTTCATCCAACCCGGAAGTTGGCCCCACCTGCGCGCGTGACTTTTTCGACACTTCTCAAGGATTTTATTGAGAATTTCTGTGTACCGATTTTTCAAAAATTCAATTCTGGAGACCTCGGAAAAAATGAGAAAACTTTAGCAGTTGTGAAATATTCTTTAAATATATAAAAAAGTAGAAAAATTAGTGGAGACAATGTAGCGTGCTAAATCCGTAAATTAATTTTTTCATTCGACGGAATAAATGTCATAAAAAGGAAGAAAATTTTAACAAACCGGTTGTGCAATATTTTATGAGCACTGGAACAAGAAAAAAAAACGTGCGAAGACAAAATAGTGTGCTGAATCAATTAATTCTGGTCTGTAGATAAATCTTTAGGATAAGGCGGTGACAAACGTGATTACGCATCGAAATCATATCAATCGGTAGAGATAAGGTGGAACGGGCGAACGGAGAGAGAGAGAGAGCGAGAGCGAATCAGACCGAGAAAAAATAAGTATCGAGTGAAGCGGAATCAGAGGATATGAATAAAGAGATTGTTTTTCGTTGGAGGCAACCAGAATATGAAAGCGATTTACCTCTGCGTATATAAATTATCTATTTTTTTATTATTATACGGTTTGCGCCGAATGAAACGATTATTAAAATCGTAGCTTATTACGTGTGTGTGTGCATGCTCCCTGGAAAATGTGGACGTGATCCCGATGGAATTCCCTTTCACTCTAAACGTCGTCGTCCTCCTCTCTTTGATCGTCTCCCCCTCCTCGTTTTTTTCTCCTTTTTTCTCTCTCGCACCTGAGAAACGCCGGGACTCCTTTGATTCTCTCGGGCTCCTTATATTTTTAGATATTTATAACAACGGCCATTACCATTAAACGATATTTCGCAGGTGGATTTGTTGCTGGACGGCGATCTAGAAACCGATCTACCATGCGAAATCGATTAATCGCCTGACCCTGCCAACTCTTTTACCGAGCGCGCTACGTCCGTCTCGCGCTAAAATACGCTCGCGCGTATTCCTCTCGAATCCTGTGTACCTATATAATGAGTTTCGTGTATATTATACAAAGCACACCGCGCGCACGGTGCCCGCTCGATTTGCGCAATCGATCGTACACGCGATATAGATCCGATGTTTTTTAGCTACTCCGGCACAGCGTAGAGATCGTGCGTACTTGAAACAAAGCGATTAATCGAATCGAGACCGATGTAATAGATTCTGTGTTCAAGAAGATCAACTCTTTTGTTTAATTTCATTTAGAAAATATTTTTTTAAATATAACCACGTAAACGAAGCCATATTCTTGATAGGGATAAAAAATATAGATAGCACATATCTCATGAATTCAAAAAGAAGAATAATCCAAAGAGCTTTCAACCTCGAAGCATCACATAGACAAACTCAAGTGACATCAAAATAGAAGAGATTGCAAAAATGTATAAAAGTGTATACCGCCCGATATTATTGAGTGGGGAGATGAACTTTTTATAAACTGTAAAAATATATATTTACTATTCTTATAAATTTATAACATACCACGCTCGTTTTTGCACCGAAAAATTTGTCTCTCGATTGATACGATTTACTTTTTTTCATGTTTTTACAATTTATTTTGTTGTACAATTTTCTATTTTTATTTCTGATTTGAACAATTATCTCTTGAGCGAACAAAAAAGGACAACGGACGAGAGAATAAAAAAATTTATAAAACTAAGCACGTTCTTTTCTTTACTCACGAGCGATATGAATGCTCGTTTAATTTAACACTCCTACGTGTGTCCAGTAATGGAATCTCTGTGTTCCCAGACTTGGAAAACTTTTGAGAAACATAAAATGCATATAAACGATAGTTTGAAAGACTCGTATCTGTGACTACGCTTCAAACTATACGTGAGTGAATTTAAATGCTCAAAAGTTATCATAGAGGACACCGAGAATACACTCTTTCTCCCTGTGACGACCGTTTTCGAAGTATTCATCAAGGTGTACGAAAGTTCCAAAAAGCATTCACCCATTAAGAGACGAAAAAATATAACTCTTTGAAAACAAGGAAAAAAATAGAATATAAAAGGCCGATGTTCTTCCTCGCTCTCTCTCTTCTTCTCTCGCGAGGAAGAAACAGTTAACGGAGTCAACCGGGACCACCTGCAGGGATCAGGCAAAAGCCGACGAAGAAAAATGAGAGAATCATCATATCTGTGTGTATAGCCAAACTTTTCTCTTTTTAGATTTTTTCCTTCTTTTTCTCGTGGTATGTGCTGAAGCCTGCAGGCAAATATTCTACGATTCGATCCTCGTGCTTATTTTTGAGACACAAAAAGTTCGCCACAGTCTTTATCTAAATCTTCTCTTCCCCCTTTTCATATCCCGGAATGTCCTGCATACCTGTGAGATGTCATCGAGGATCTCGGGATCAATATCGAACGACTGAAATACAAGAATACAAAAATATTTTTAAAAAACTAATCGAGTATTTTTCAATCTATGAAAATTCCCACCGGACGGTCTCGAAGCTTCGTCGCACGAGTCTTTGATGACAGACTCAAGAATTATTTTTCGGATGATTCCATTCACTCTGGACTTCCTTATAGAGATCCGAGAATGAAAATGCGGATACCAAAGAGAGGAGTAAATAAAAATAAGAATAAATAAAAAAAGAAATACGAGAAAAGAAAGGAGTGGGTCATCGAAAAAACAATATCCATCGCATCAAAGGTTATACCCTGATGGTATATATACTAAATGATCCTTTCTGGTTAGGAGAGCCTCCGATCTTTCGGGCGAAACGGGAAGAGGAAAGAGCCGGCGGGGTCGGAGCGTACACGCGCTATTGAGAGATCATTTTCTACGAGGCAGGACCACCTGGGAGGGAGTTGCCTCCTCTAAGATCGGGACCACACCGGAGGCGAAGCCACGAAAGACAATGCATGTATCTTCGAAGACTCGGAAGAGAATCCGAGAGAGAAAGAGAGAGAGGGAGAGAAAGAGAGATAGATCGAAAAAGATCAAGAGATCGAGAGAGACAGCGCCGAGCGTCGTTCGTCCCCGGAAGAATTTTGCGCGCGCCCCCGCGGGAACGGAGTTCTGAGACTTTTCGTCGTTCAAGAATCTTCCCGGGGACTCGTCGAATATAACACCGCGTTTATATCTCCCCGGCGTTCCTTTTTTTCTCCTTTTTTTCTTCCACGAAAATGATCCTTTAGCCTCGACGGAGTCCTTAAACTCTCCTTTCCTCCTCCTCCTCGTCCTCCCCCTCCCGTGTCTCTCTCCCCCGCGGAGTTTTCGACTCGAGGAGACGCTGTAACGAGCCACTGATTCTCAAGAGATTTCGGAACGCGCTTTCATCTGAACGATCTTCTCCCTCTTGTGTTTCAGCCCTGGAGAGATTTTCGGTTGTGCGACGCTCTTCGTTTGCTCGCTCTCTCTCTATCCCTTTCTCTTTCCTTTCCTCCCCTTCTCTTTCTCTCTTTCTCGCTGTGGGAAAATTAACAAGACTCATCCTCGGAAGAAGAATGAGTCTTTCTTTTTATTCTCATCATATCTTCCTCGATTTCGTGCCAGACTCCGAGACGTCAGGTGGATAAGGACTGCACTTTCGCCCGAGAAGTAAATATTTTTTTTCTTAATTCTCTTTTTTATGTACCCAGAAAATTGAAATTAAATTATCTTTCAATTTTTGCTTGCAGATATTTTATAAAAAAAGATTGAGTATGGTAAGATCTTCCTCGATCTCGTGTCCACAACTCTGCAGAGAATATAATGACCAAGTTCAAACAAATTCATCATAATGTTTGTTTTTTAATTGCTTCAATAATAAATAATATAAAAATTCTAAATAAATTGGTTAGAAAACTATTGAGTACCATTCTAAATAATATAATAAAAAATTGTAATTTTCTTCCAGAAAAACAAAAACTGAATTTAATTACAATTGATTATACCGCTAATACATTAACATAAACTAAAATAAAATTGTTGTATTACAAATTGCAAAATATCGTCGTCCTGATGTAAATTTTTCATATGCATATGTACATTTTTTTTCTTCAATTAATTCTTTGTGCATGAAAAAAAAATTGTGTACGGTCAAATTTCAGGTGAAGCAAGGACCTTCCAATCATAGGTATTTGTGTAAAAGTTCAAACACGTCTTTAAATTCTCATCCACGGCTCGAGTCTTTCTCTCTCTATTTATCGCTCTTTGCTTCTTTTAGTCACTGTCGTTCATCTCGTCTCGAAGGATCTTCGAGAAATGCCGACGATAATTGCTCCCTCGTTTTGTTCCTGGGAGGCCGGAAGCCATCAATTACCTAAGACCCTTGAAAAGCCGAATGAATTTGCGGCATTCTCTTTCCCTCCTCTCTGTCTCTCTTTCACTCTCTCTTCTTCTTTTTCCACCTCGAGGATAAATGCATCGATTTTAGTTGTTGATCCTCTTGAATCCTCGCTTCCTCTTTCATCCGTGAAAAATAAAATGAATAATTACCAAGAAAATGAAAATATTTTTATTTCGAGTATCTCCTCATTTAGCGACGGAGCTTGCCTTCCCATTTTTTTTTCTCACCGTGTAAATCCGTTAGTTCCACTCCGTAAAAACGACCAGAAGGTCTCTGCCATTATACTTTTGACACATGAAAAGAAATCTAACGAGATTGTAATTTACGAGCCAGACTTGGACCGATCGAAGTATCATCTTGAGTTGAAAATCGCGGTCAACTAAATTGTCTCCATACCATCAGGTCACACTCAGACCTCAGTCCGGCAAAAATGAAGAATCTTAACAATTTTTTTACGGAAAAATCACAGTATGATGAAAAAAATGTCAAATGGCTTTCCAAGATGAACGTCAGTTATCCATAATTTTATTCATAGGCACGAATTTCAACGTGTGCATCATCCAGAAATGAAAATAGCGTTTGAGCAAGTGATACTAAAACTTCGCATAAAAACGTTTTTAATTTTTTTCTAACTTATATACAGTGTCTCGCGATTCCGGGAATAATATGAAAGCGCCTAGGACACCAAGGTCTTCCCGTGTACATAAATCGCGCGAGAAAACTGACATTACAGCCCGTGCAGAGAGAGCGAGAGAGAGAGAGAGAAACAAAAAAGTTACGATGAAAAAAATTAGTTGGAAAAAAGATTCGAGGGAAGAAGGAAAAATAACGCGAAGCAGTATAACGTGTATATATCTTGATCTACTGCGAGCCATTTTATTATTATTTTCTCTGTATATAGCGAGGAAAATGAAGAAGCACCGCCTTGCACACTCGGGAGTGTTGCACGCACATATGGAACATTCAATCAGCGAAGATGATAATAATAATTTTCTCGTTGATATTAAAGTTCCTTGAAGCAAACGGTACATAGAATGTACATGAGAAAATTCGTGCGAGCTCCACTGGCGTTTCATTAATTTCGAAAAAAGTTTGTTGGTATACAAGAGATTTGAAATTTTTTCATCTTTTTGTTGATTTTCCTCGTTCTTGGAATGAGTTTCCATCTGAAATGAACTTAATACTTCGTCTGCTGAAAAATACGAATTTTCGTAAATAATTTTGTTCGACGTAAAACAAATATTTTTGTAGGTGTGCAAACAGTTTAGGTTTTTTTTATCTTTTCATTTATTTTTCTCCTTCTTTGAATTATTTTTCATGAAATTGAGCCAAAGTCGTTTGTATTGAAAAATTTGAATTTTCGTGAATCATTTTTCTCGAAATAGCAAAAAGTTTTTTTGGTGTGAAAGCAATTTAGGATTTTTCATCTTTTTGTTGATTTTTCTCGTTCTTGGAATAAAATTTTTCATCAAATCAATTCAACGTCGTCTGCTGGAAATTCGAATTTTCGTGAATCATTTTTCTCGAAATAGCAAAAAGTTTTTCGGTACGAAAGTATATTTAGGATTTTTCATCTTTTTGTTGATTTTTCTCGTTCTTGGAATATAATTTTCCATCAAATCGATTCAACGTCGTCTGCTGGAAATTCGAATTTTCGTGAATAATTTTTCTCGAAATAGCAAAAACTTTTTCGGTACGGAAGTATATTTAGAATTTTTCATCTTTTTGTTGATTTTTCTCGTTCTTGGAATAATTTTTCATCAAATTAACTCAACGTCGTCTGCTGGAAATTCGAATTTTCGTGAATAATTTTTCTCGAAATAGCGTTTCCTAGAATTTTTTATCACACGATTGTTGATTCATTCTTTATTCAGTGTTTTTTATCGAGACGAATGAATCTCGCCTCCTGGAAACTGTCAAGAGAATTTCATAGAGTCAGCGACACGTAAAAATGTTTTTTTTTATTTTCCGGTTATCACCCACACTGACTCAGAGAATATGCTTTTATTTTTAAATTATTTGGAAAAAAAGGAGTTTGAAAATGTTTCATTTTCTCTTCCCACAGTGTACACGTAATATTTGTGTTTTGAAGCTCATTTCGTAGGATGGCGAGCTCTACTATGGCGTTTCGTGCTGAAGTTCGGAGCGAACTGTAGGGAGAGAAAGACCGTTGTTAATGCACGAGTCATTTAATAATCTGACTCACCGGGTGTGAACACAAATATGCGCGTAAATGTACATGCATTATACATATATTATTCATATGTTCATAAAAGAAAAAGAAGGAGAGCGAGAGAGAGAGAGGCCTCGAAGTGAATCACTCAATTGGTGTGACGGTGGCGAAAGTGTCATCGCTCGTCACGATCTTTCTCTCTTTGACGACCCAGCATTAGCATAAAGGAATCGAAAAATTAAAGCGACTATTTTTCCACGCATCGTACATTTTTTTTCATGAAAGAATTAAATTTAAATGTCACACTTTCGCAGAACCAAGTTCAAAAACTATCTGACGACAGGGTTTTAAAATAT
This sequence comes from Cremastinae sp. B BG-2022a, assembly GCA_030522605.1. Classification (NCBI taxonomy): domain Eukaryota; kingdom Metazoa; phylum Arthropoda; class Insecta; order Hymenoptera; family Ichneumonidae; species Cremastinae sp. B BG-2022a. The sequence goes on from JAPYYX010000046.1 coordinate 13,763, forward strand.
AACAACAAAGTTTTCTGTCAAAAACATTCATTAATTTGTCTCGGAATCGCTACGCCGTTTACGCAAGAATTATCGTTTCCCGGTTATCTTGCGGTCCATCGAGCTTCCCTCTACATTTTTAAAAATATGCTTGACAGAAAAATATAACAGCGACCACGGCGTAGGAAAAATATTAAAAAACGAGAATGGAGAGAGGGAAATTTGCGCTCTTATCAATTTCGGAAGCAAATAATTAGTCCGAGTGACGACCACAATCAATTCTTTTCCGGACGTTCGCAAGAATTATACGTCATTTGTATAAGGAAGAAATAAAAAATAAAAAACAAATGTGTAACTATACTATATCATAAAATTTATTGCTTTATTGCGTCGATTAATTTTTTTATAAAAATTTCTCTCGTTCAGTTTTTTCCATATTTTTCTAAGTACTTGATTAATTAGACTCTCGGCATTTTTTGCACGCGTCTCGCTAGCTTCAATGAAATTGCATTCGCGATGGTTTTAAAACGCGGGAGAAGAGGTACGATAGACTCTCTTCTCGGCGAGTCTACATCCTGCAGTCTTTCCCATCGGCTCGTTTGACGTCTCTGGTATTTGCTTCTCCGACTTTCCATCTCTGTCTCTCTCTCTCTTATTCGTTGTCTCTTTGGCTCGTTGAGCTTCCGACAATAACGATCGCAACGATGACTTTCCGCGAATCAGCCTGAAACAAAAGTGCCTGATTACCGTGTGTCAAACGAGCGAGATATGAAATATACCAGACGCAATGCAAATCGTTAACCAGAAAATAAACATTAATTTTACCTACCAAAAAAAATCTAGAAAAACAAATTCCTAATTATAAAATTGTTCGGAATGTTTTTTCCATCCTGATGCGAGATGAAAACAACAGATCTAGAAAAGAGATAAACAAACGAAAGATCGAACGCGACGGGACATCGTCGGGGAACGTTATGAATTTTCGAATAGATGGAAAATTGCATTATTTATCGTGGCTGAGACGTCGTTGCTCGATCCCGACGTTGCACGTATTCTTTTTTTTCCTCATCTCTGTAGCTTCGACGAGAAACGCGTTAGAGTCTCGGAACGCATTGAGAAAGACTGCGCGAGGAATAATAGACGCGAGAAGCTTAGAGAATAAAAACGGAATATCGGTGAGTTTTCATTGATTGGCGGTGACTCTTGTACCGTCTACGACAAAAAGGAGAAGCTGAGGTATGCCAATTATCGATTTTTTTTCTTTCTCTCTGTCTCTCACTTTCTGGCTCTCGCTTAGATTTTTTTTATTTTTCTTCACAGAGACGAGCAATCATTGTGCGCTCATATCAAATTCTCGGTACAATTTTGCTCACAGCGCCATTGAGTTCCTAATTATCGAGATCTTTCGCGATTTAATGTCTCTACGCTCGTTCGCGTCTTCCAGTGATTCGTATTGTTGTTCATTAACGAGATGCAATGATCCGACCGCGGCAATTTGACCAGGCGCCATGTCACTTATACCCGCGCACGCGTCCATTTTGTTCATCATCGTGACGTTCGAGAGAAAAAAAGAGAAGAGAAAAAAATGAAGAAAAGTTCTCGCGATAACATTTTTCCCAAGCCATTTTTCGAGTCTAGGGTTTCAGTCTCGAGATCGTTCGCGAAAGATTTACATGCGAAGAAACTATTTTGCAAGAAATTACGAGGAAAACGCTCTCGACGTGTTGACTCGGACTCGGCTCGTGAGAGTGCATTCAAACGCGCGTTACCCTGACCTCTTTTTACACATATACGAGCCCTCCTCTCTTTTTCCGGATGGCCGTGCTCCAACGTACAAACCAAACACGTGCTCTACGATCTCTTTATTTAAAGACCAACAATAAATTCTAAAATAAAATTCATTCAAATCATTTTTACGTTTCAATGAAAGTAGCTGCACCTTCATTCTTCATTCAGTAATCGTATATCAAAAGTTCACAAATAATAAAAAAAAAACAACAACTTTGTTAAGACTCAAATTTATTTTCATAATGGAGTAAATCTTGACGCGAAACTTTTTCAAATATCAGCAAACTGACACGTGTACCTGTTGTGTCATTACCTCGAGTTATGGCATGTAATTTCATTGACGCATTATATCATACGACGCACACGTGGATCTGACGAGCAGTGTGGTGTGTACATAAATAATAAGAAGAAACGGGTATGCGGATAATAAAGCGTTGGTATACTCGAGAGAATTCTCCGCGGTGGTCAATAGAATCACGATCAGTCCTGGACTTTTTCAATCCCTAATTATCGGAGGTAAAAGTAGAGGTGGAGATGAGGAGGTGGAGGAGGAAAGGTGGGAGGGTAAGCGTGTTGATAACTCGTGTTTACCTGGCGCCATGTATCTACGTCCGGCCGTCTAGCGTTAATAAAAACTGTCTAATTACGAGCGTTTACACAGATCGATATCGCACCGCATATATATCGATTACAGAGAGCCCGCCAGCAGCCAATCATAATTGTCTCGTTCCCAGCGCTCTTTTTATCTCATTTCTGCTTTTATTTTCCATCCATCATTTTTTCTCTCTTTTTTAATTCTGATGTTTCTATTTTTTTCACGATTACTTTTTTTACTTCTTTTCAAATAATCGCAATTTTTTTTTTTCTGAGTCTTTATTCGCATGTTCCAAGTCGAATGTTTTACACTCACGCAGCTCGTAAGTACCTTCTATGTAACGTGCATCTCTCTCTCTCTCTTTCTCTCGCTCTTTTTCTCCTCGGTTAGTACGAAAATGAAAACTTCCACGTTCGCTGTAATTTTCATTGCCACAGACAATTTTCATATACTCGCCTCTGGAGATACAAGAGAGAATAAAAGGAAAGAGCGAGAGAAAACACAAGAGAATGATTTTTACGAGATCGTCTCTCGATATATTCTAGCGAGAAAAATCGGCGACTCTCTGGCGCTTCTCGCGCACATACATTTCGTTTTTTCAATAGATACAAGCGCCTCTTTGTGTAACTGTATACGAGGCGCTATGCACACACACATGTGCACTATTTTCGCATAAAAGTAAGGATCGTCATATGTTGCATCCCAACTGCCAATTTTCGCCCCTTCTTATTTTTCTTTTTTCTCTATATTTCCTTTTCTCAGATTTTTTAACTTGTCTATATAGCAACCTCTCCGCTGCACCAAGGCCGTAATTTCGTATACGCTGAAACGCATGAAATCAACGAATCGTTTTTTCTGGCGCGCCTAATCCTTTCGTTGCACCAATACGCGCTCGCTCGACGCCGCATCCGAGGCTCGTGGCGGCCAAGCTGATATTTAGCTTCTCGGAATTCACCAGCGCATGGACATGTTCAATTATTGGAATTTACCGTACAATTGAGCTCCAGGCAAACCAATTTTTAAACTGTTCAATTTTAATAAGGAACCGAAATTAAAACTTTCGTGTTTTCAATTTTCAAAATATACTCTCAATTTTTTCAATGCTCCAAGTAATAAATAAAGAAAGAATAATTCTATACTAAAATTAACCTAAAACTTTTTTTGTAATTTACCACTTAATAATAATATGAAGAACAATAATCATGCGAAGGAGTCTGAAATATTAAATTAGAATTTTTTTTTTAGAAAAAAACCCTACATAAAAATTAATAGCACGTTGATTAACACTTCCAGCATTTTTTTTATTTATAAAAATTGAAAATTGATGGAAACTTTCCCTTCGTATAATATATAATTATATTTATGACAAAATATAACTAATTTGTGAAAAAAAAAATCGCGAGTCATTTTTCAAAAAATCGATATAGTAAAATATTACCAAAAACATTCCCGTGTATTATGTCGCCATGTATAAAATCGCAAACTTCCTATGTAGAAACTCAATACGAGGATTAAAAAGGAAAATAGAGAAGCGCCGGTACAAGAGCAGCGATAAAGAATGCGCGGATAACTTGTCAAAATAGTTGATAAAAGAGTCAAATAAAAGGGGAATCGTACATCGTAGAGAGATACGCAGGGAAGTGTTCGCATCGCGCGAAGGGTCGTAAGTCACCGGGAGGAAAACGGGGCGAGGAAAAAAAAAGAGAAGATAAATAAAAAAGGGAAGAAGGATCGCGAGGAGAAGCACCAGGATTTCTCCGGCAATGTGCTCGATCCGATCATTATCCAAGACCGGGTAAGTCTTTCCGCTTTTGCTTCTCTCCTTCATTTTTTTCTTTCTTTCTCCCTTTCTACATATATTGTATATACGTGGTATATACGTATATATACGTATGTACGTACATTATATATCTCTTTTATGTCGCTTTTTCTCGAGCTACCGATCTCTCGCGGACTTGGGCGCGAGGGTAATTGAGCATCCTTGAGATTTTCACGATAAGGCATGCACACGGACGAAAATACATAAACGCGAACAGGAGCGAAGGAGAAGGTGCCTGAAGCTGATATTAAAGATCGATCGCTCGGTAACGTAAGGACGTAATCGAAAAATTATATCGCATCTCGTGCTCTCCGGTCCAGAGTCCTTTTGCGTCTCAGGAATCATCGTCGACGTATTTATACATCGAGAAAAGAGTAAGCGCGCGTAAGTTAAAGCAAAACGCGGTTTTACTACCGTGATACACACGAGCGAGATCCCGAAGATCGAGAAGAAAAGGAGAACCGCGCACGGCGGTTCCTCGCTTCCTCGTGTGTGCTTCTTCTCTTTCCCTTTTTTAATTTTATTTTACCTCTCCTTCTTCTTTTCCTGCAACTGCTCGACAAGCAATACGTGATCTCTGTTACCGCGATCTCACCACCGGTTATCCAGCCGCGCCAAGATTTATTATCCTTTTCTTCTTATTTTTCAAACGGTACGCCTTGTCCTTACATTCATTTGCTCCACACATTTCTCGCATAACCAGTGACTGTCTTGCGGACTGTCCCATAATAATGAAGCAATAATTTAAAAATTGCACAATCAGGAATTTTGTAATTTATTGTTAAATTTAGCCAACCGCTCGGTACGGCTGTACGATTTGATCTGTAATTCGTTACGAGCACGGTGGACACGAATCAACTTCAAGACTTTCTTGACATTCTGTCAAGTCTGTTTGTTTATTATTAATAGTCTTCAATTTTTTGGACACCCGTTATATACATATACACGTATCTATTACAATTATATTTATGTTACGTGCTTCGATGTAAGAGGGTAATGTAACTCACTCGGTTCGAGAGAGTAGTCGAAAGACGACGATTGGCCAAGTATGTATGTTGTACATTCGTACACTTCATTTGCTGTTTGCATCAATGTCTTTTAGTTCTCCAGCTTTTAATCTCGTACATTCATGTACACGGAGACGATGAAATCAAGAGAGAATCAGAAAAAGTAGTGAGTGTTGTTATACTGATGATATGTTCGTGGCTGAATTCTCAGCGAGTTTGACGAAAAAGGAATCAAGAGTCGTTGGAATGTTTAATCTGCGAGAAAGAATTGTTTCTAAACTTGGTTCGAAATAATAACAAAATTATGAGGTAGTTATCGATTTCTGATAAACATATTGGTTTTCGAATTGGAACCGCGTTCTATGACTGTTTTTAGCTGATATTTCGTAATCATTCCGGACTGCATCTTCAGGGTGAGAGCTTTGATTTGGACTAGATTTTGGAACCATCGCAGCTGAATGATCAGCCAAGCAGGTTCCACTTTCTTGATTGGCCAATTAAAAAATCTGTCTTACAATTAGTTGAACGCTGCCTTAACTTAGTACTGGATGAACACAGGAAATTCCATACAATTTAACAAATTTGAAGTATTAGCTATCCCACAAGGTTCTTTTGAAAGAAAACATTGAGAAGGTCGTGAAATTTATAGACATCATAACAATTTGAATGAATCACTTAGCTGTGGTGGTTCCAAAATTTAGTTCATTAGGACACCCTGAGCAGGAAAGCCACAAATCAGAGCTTTCGTCCTGAAGATGCAGTCTGGAATAATTGCGAAACGTCGGCTACAAACGGCCATAGAACGCGACTCCAATTCGGAAGCCAATATGTTTGTCAAAATGAGTAAGTACCGCGAGAGTCTTAAATCTAAATTAATAGAAACGTGGTAAATAGTTATCGATTTATACCCGACTCAATTTCTGCAATGTCCGAAGCCTTGTTTAATCTCTCGACCGCATGAACAACCCGTTTTTTCAATTTGGCAATATCCCTGGCCGTTTCAAATTTGTTCCAGTTGAGCGTTGGTCTAACGCTCGAAGCTTCCGGATTGTCGAACTTTCGGGATGTAAAACGTAGAAGAGCGCCCAGCGCCACATCTGCAACTTCTTCCCAATCCTGAAATTAGAATGAAAAATATCGTAAAATACAAAAAAGGAGCTGTTTTGCTCGGGATGCTTTGTTCTTTTCTATTCGAGGCTTAGATCAACCAATCCTTAGTTGTTCGGGTGAAATAGTTGATTCCGCAGCGGCAGCAATGCTTTATGAAAACTGTTGACACCAAGTATGAAAGAAAAAGAGAAAAGATTGCTCAAGCCTACCGTACTCTTATTTAACCCTCTCAGACCGAGATCTATTTCACGTTGAAGGAAAATGATTTCCTTCATAGCTTTATCTCAAAATACATTCTAGTTCAAGAATCCATCTTGACAAAACATTTTTTTTGTGAGAAATACGAATTTGTGAAAGCTGTATGCGCAGTCTACCTGAATGGCAAACTACCTGTTTTTTATGAAATCTAACAACTATACCACCGTAAATACATCAAATCAGCTTTCATTTGGAAGGATACAACGTCTGGAGTATGAAATACAAATGTGTAATAAGTTTTTTGTGATAACTGAAGCACGTTTTCGTGCAACGCCAGCTCAACGCGAGACGCTGTCACCTTATTGACATTTCGATGGATTAAAACAGTTGACCTCTGGATTTGAGATGGATTTAGGAGTATCCATGCTGCCATCCAACCTTCCTTAAGGCAACTAGGCAGTTAGAGCCCCGACTTTACTGACTTATAGTTTTATGGGACCTCGAAGTGCGTGTTGACGCTGTCGCCTTATTGACATTTCGATGGATTAAAACAGTTGACCTCTGGATTTGAAATGGATTTAGGAGTATCCATGCTGCCATCCAACCTTCCTTAAGGCAACCAGGCAGTTACAGCCCCGACTTTACTGACTCATATAGTTTTATGGGACCTCGAAGTGCGTGTTGCGTAGAAGCAACATACATCAACAACCGTCCTAAAGGGTTAATATGCATGTAGATAAATAAGGAAGAGAAAAAATATCAGTATATCAAAAAATCACAAAAAATAGCACATCGTGATGAAAAAAAAGGAATGTTCGGCGGCAAGAAGGGCATATCCCCTGGCGTCTACGATGACGCGCGTAGTCTCGACTAAAGAGAAGAACACGCGACATTTACATAAACGTAATACGATAATGCGGATCTCGAGGTAGCGAGGATGCATCCGCGTGGGGAATCCATGCGCGATTAATAATTACAGCGCGTGTGTACCGTGCTTTAATGCACTACCGTATACATTTAAGGGCAAATATTACGGAGCGCATTCACGTTCTTGGGGGGTTATACTCGCGTATAACGCGTATTACGCTCGATAGAAGGTAACCCTGAGTAATATGCACTACCGCGCGTATATGAGGCCCCCGTCAATTCACCGGCGCACTATATCGTGCGCCACAACCAGCGGAGAGCAATAATCTAGCACCGTCCGCGGGCCGCTGCGAGCCATATAAATTCATTACAGGATTGCCCTCCCGATGCTTTATGCTCTTTTCCCTCGCGAGAAATATACAGGTGCCGTTGTTTTTTTCTCTCGATGTACCATGCACGCGTGCGCGATTCCTATGGGAAAAACGGGGCGCGAGAGGGCGCTCATTCCCCGTGTCAGATCGAGGAAAGAGCCTCCTCTTGATGCTCGGCCGAATCGATGGGAAAGTACGCGAGATGGCAAACTAGCAAACGGAGAGACAAACTTTTGCGGTATCGCATCTAAGTTTGCGCGAAGGGAAAGAGAGAAGAAAATTGCCTGCGAAACAAAGGCTCGAGAGGAAAAAAGGGCCAAGAGCTGAGAGATAAGAGAATCCAGAGGCGCATCAGCGACGCCACGGAGGAAGACGAGAGAGGAAATTCCGCGTTCCTTTTGCGTCTTTTGCGGAACAGCACGCGCGAGGCGGAAAGAAAAACTCTCCCCGCGAAAGATTGGTATACGAGAGAAATAAGAGGGAGTGGAAATAAATAGGAAAAAAGTGTTGGTAAAAAAAGGGTGAAGGGAGAGAAACGAGAGGAAAGAAAGAGGTGTATACCAGGAATAATCGAGAATGCGAATCTTTAGAGCGGCGACGGCGGTGGCGGCGGCAGCGGCAGCGGTTCATGAGCCCAGGACCCCGCGAGAGAGTTCCGAGCATGCAATCGACTTTAGCAATTCTGTCTATATAGCTAGCCATTATATACACTAGTATAATACCATTATGGTACATAGATACACCTATATACGTATGTGCGCATATGTAAAAGTATATATACGTACGACATCGTCGCGCAGCTGCGGCTCGAATCCGATCGCCGACTCGAGCATCGCGTACTTATCGTCGTTCACGTTTAGCCGTAGAAGAAGGAGCAGTAACCTCAGGGCGCACTGCAAATCGTGGCCTGCCCGCTCTCTCTCCTGCAATACGAGCCAGCACACATTTCTGACTTACATTGAAAATAAAAAATTAAAAACAAACAGATTGAGTATAATTTCAGAGAAAAGCTCTTGAGAAATCGTCACTGAGATGCACATGTGGAAGGAAGGAAGGAAAAAAATATACGGACGAGGAATGCGAGAGTTTTACTTAAAGTTCCCGAGTAATTATGCGAAGTGTAAAAAAATTAATTGAGACTTCCGCTTCCCCGTTGAAGAGAAAGAAGAAAAGGAGAGGAAGAATTGTTCGGCCTCGACGCCTTCGTTTTCTATATGCACAGCGGAGATCGAGCGATTTATTAAACTTCCCTAAACGAAGCGAAGAAGAAAGATAGACGTGCGCGGGAGTATAGAAGAAAAAGAGAATAACGAGGAGGAAGAAAGAAAGAAAAATAGAAAAAGAGTGAAAAGAACGGAGAGAGATATGGTGATAGCGAGTAAGGAACGTGTGTGCGTGCCTCCGGGTAGAATGGCGCCGGCCTTCTTCTTCTTCTACTTCTTCTGTATATACTTGTGCAACCTTTCGTACGCGTATATACAGGGTGTCCCGGAAGGGTTATTCACCTTCAAAATTTACCCCCCACCAAAATCAAACGTCCCAATTTTATCTAAAAATTAAAATAAAAGGCAAAAGCTCTACTAATTTAGACAGAATGTTTTACAAAATAAATCTACATCGTTACCAAAACGAAAAAGTGCGTGCACTACTTGAAATATCGATCACCCGGTGTATGATCGCAAGCACGCATGTCTGCATCGAGGATTTAAAAATAAAGGGAGGAGGGAAGCAGGGCAAGATGTGTAAAGTTTGAAGCGTGAGCGTACGTGCTTTTCCTCTGGCTCGTGAATACTCTGTGCGCATGCATGTAACGAGCAATTACCGCTCGTGCGCCCGTAAGATCTTCCAAGTGGGCGAAGATCGTGCGATACGTCGATCCCAAGAGGGTCGGCAGCCCGGTAGCGGCCAAACATCGGGAATTCCTTTCCCTCACGCCCCGGAGTATCCTCCTCTCGATGTTTCTCAACTGGGTCGTCAGTAGCCCGATCTCATTCTGATGCATATTTTCCAAGCGTATATTTTACTTACTGCAGATACGTATATGTATAGTATAAACCATTTTTTATTCTCATTTCATTTTTTTTCAGCATACACATATACTAGATGGTGTATAGCGCGTGAACGGGAGCCGACGCTCCGTCGACGTTTCGCCGACGCCGTCGTGGCGATCGCAACAGAGCGCGGAAGAAAAACGAGGGTAATTAATCTGCGATGATAAATCAGACGTCCATCTCTCGCGCGCCTCACACACCGACTTTACACCTTTTATCTATACTTATATATATTTTATCGTATTTATCTTTCTCTTTCACTCTGAGAAATCCATTGCCGAGCGCTGACTCTCGTTATATTCCGCGGCGTGATCTCTTTCCGCCTTCGTGCTCGATTGTTCCCGAATTCATCAGCATTCGAATTTATCGAGGCGCGAATGAGCCTCTCAGAGTTTCGAAAAAAATATTATTTATCAAAGGAATTATTTTATTTTACGTTTTTCGTCATGCTCTTAATATCGTTTTATATTATGCTTTTATTATTTATTTCTTTCACGAGAGACGAGGTCGTAATCCCGAAGGCATTTACCTGCGACGAGAGCCCGAGGCTTCCTCTCTCTGTGTACTCTTTTTTTCCCTCGACTCTCTCTTCATCATTCTCGTTTTACAGTTAAGGACGATGAGAGAGTCTCTTGTACGAGGAACGAAAGCAACACGTGTCCCAATGTGTATAAAATACGCGCTGCATTGATTATGCATGTATATGCAATTGATGGTGAACGAGCGTGCTCGAATCGTCTTTTATAATTCGCGACTCGCGATGATTTCTTCCCGGCCAGACGTTCGTCTGATAATCACTAAGGGCGCGGATTACGTCAACGAGGAAACGTCATGTTATATTATTCACATTTCAACCAAATATCCATATAATTATCAGTATTAAAAATAAAAATTGAAATTTTAAAAATACTTAAAGATTTTTAATATATTCATTTAAAAAAATTTTTCCTAATTACTACCATGTCAGTAAATGGCCTAGAAATAATTTAGCTTGCGATGAGAGTCATTTCCCGTTTCGAATAAATTTTCATAAGTTAAATAACAAATCCTCATTTTTCTGCAATTTTTCACTATTTTTGGAGACGGTTCGATGTGTTTTCTCAAAGCATTCATAGTAGCAAATTTTTTCGAATTTTTTATAAACATTTAAAAATTTCTAATATTATTTCTTCGCTAAAATAATCATGATTAATAATACAGGAAGCATAAAACAGATTGTGTACTTACCATAATTCGCTTGACCCGTTGACGCGTGGCGAAGTGAACTTCGATTTGACTCTGAACGAGCTGCAGATGGTTCTGGCCGATCGTCGCGACGTAACTTCCAGGATATCGGGACTGGAGTCTGGCGACCAGCTGCTCGAGCACGAGGGTCATCGATAGGGGATCATTCGATTGGATCCTGTAACGATTCGTATTCACTCCAGCGACGATCGTTACGACATTCCCCGTGTTTGTGTGCTGCAAGCCGAGAGCGCTGGATCTTTGCGTATTTTCTCCCATGAACTCTGCACGATTTTTAAAATGAATATTATATTTTATCAACTATTTAAAAAAAATAATAAAAAAATTGAAGAGAGAATAAAAAATATTATTCTTGTAATTTCTTTCACCTGGGAAAAGGTGACTGAAATTTGCAAGCGATTTATCGGTATTTTTTATCGTAGCGGAAAAAAATGCGGTATTTTCCGGTGGGCAGGCTCGCAGGAACATTCTCAACGGTAGATTAGCACTTTTCCGCAAGACTCGGAGATTTCCGTCGTCCGTCTCATAACTCGCTGTCACTGTTATTTCCGCCGAGAGAGCCGGCCGATTTCCGACAAGGAAAACGCCTGTTCGTATCACTTGCCGATCAGCTGAAGTAAAAAATAAAATGAGTACCTTATCGACGAAGAAGTAAAAAAAAATCGGTAAGAGTACTACATACCGAGATTGGGAAATACGTGAAATCGATCGGAAACGACTACGGGACTTGTCGCTTCGATGTTAATCTCGAGATCGTGAATCGAAGTGTAAGAGGACAGATCAACGCTAATGCGACACGTCGCGGATATTCTTCCCTCGCCATCCTCGCCCGTGTCCGTTGCCGAGTTCTCCAGATCTTTGGAGACGTTGATGGCGATAAGAAGTTCGGACTCGACAGTTGAATTCGTTAGTTTGTCAGCTTGCGGAAAAAGCATTAAAAATATTTAAAATATTGCAAAGAGAGATGAAGGAATTGAAAAAAAAATTTGAAAAAAGTAATTATCGAGATGTAGAATCGGTACCAGTGGCGGAGTGTTTCGCCTGTTTGCGCAACTCGAGTAGCTCCTTTTCGGAGGCCTTGTAGTCAAAGCCAGCACGACGATGGAGAGGCGGAGCAATGAAGAGAGACGGCTCGGCGCCGAGGTAGCATGCCTCGAGCCGGCCTTCGTCCGAGAGGATGACGATGACCCCTTCCAAATGCTGCAACCATGTGTATGCATGCGTCAATTGGCTCCGGCGCACGAATTACGAGAGGAGAATGAGAACAAGAGAAAAGTGAGGACGTCTGCATTCGCGAAAAGAAGATGCAGCGCCGGTAATTCGCGAAGACAACAATTTTTATAAATGAAACAAAAAAAAATGAAGAAATAAAATAAAACTTAATGAATGTGAATAAAAGTGAATGTCTCTGTCAAAATTGAGTTTTTTTTTTAATACGAAACGAATGATGTATTTAAAATAAATGGACACATATAAAATGTATAACGAGGAAAAATTAAACGAGTCGTGCGAGACGTCGTCAATTTTTATCTCCTATTCTTTTTGTCCGTGTGAGTGAGCGTACATTTTAATATGTCGCGTACGAGTGTGCACAAAAAGATACGAGCCGAAAGTTTACGAGCAGAAGTTTCCCTCGAGGGTCAAAATGAGAGACCTCGAAATTCCCGAGTCCATTCCTTCTTCGTTATTTTTTTCCATGGTGCGCGTGTATGCGTACAACAATTTGATCGGTCGGGCCATTAGCTTATCAGAGCTCTGTATTGGGGAACCGGAGAATTTCTGAGGTCTCACGCAGTGTTTCAAACGGCCCCCGAAAGCTCTTTGTGGATGAGTATCCTCTCCTTTCGGATCCGCTCGTTGATGACCAAATGAATTCAAAGAAAAAAGGAAACCGAGAGAAAAATAAGAGCCGAGAGGAAAGACGAATCGCGACGAGGAATTCAAACTCTCGATGGAAAACGATTTTTAACGCCTGAAGTTGGAAATTTGGCAGATTTCATTTATACTCAAATAGTGGGATCTTCGACATTTTGACCTCGATTGTGAAGTTAAAAGTTCGATGATGAGAAAAGAGTAGATACACTTTAGCAGTGCCATTCCAAATTTGCATTTGCTTCCTTGGTGGTCGACATATACTGATAGTAGTAATTACTTTATTCATAAATTTTGTGTGAATTTACCGTAAAACATTAGTTATTTTGTCAATATTTTTAATGGGGTGATAGGTTTTCAGTTTAATGTCAAGAATAGGAAAAAATGTCTTTCTGAAAAAAGTTTCATGAGTACGTGTAGGGAATTTATTCAAGTTTTCAAAACCCCCCTCAAGTTTTCTGCATGATCATTAGTTGCTGAGATATCGGCGATCAAGGAGAAAAGTACCTTTTTTCATTCAAAGTCCAATATTTCAGTGAAAAATTAACATAAAATAAATTTGAAAAAACAAAATTGTAGCTGACGAAACAGGCTAACAGACCTCTATATTTATTTTATCGAAAAAAAATTTCCCACTTTGTGCACTTGTTAGAAAGAAGAAAAAAATTCAAGCTTCAAAATGCTTTTTTTAACTTTTCGATACGACTATTTTTCACGGAGATACAGCTTCTCAAAAAATGGCAAAAAATTGCGAAAAATTTCTTCCTCCAATTTTTTGGGGTAGTGTATTACTCACCAATTCTTGCATCTCTTATTTTTCTGTTACGATTCCTCAATTTAATATTTTAATTTATGGAATTTTAGGCTTTTATTTTTTATAAGTTTTTATACGCATTCTTTGAACGATTTGTCAACCTTGATAGCGAATTGTCACTTTGACAGAAGTGTCAAAATAGTACATTATTTATGTTTTTTAAATGAATAGTTGTTTCTATTTCCTGAATTCCCCGAAAGCTTTTACGTTTTCTCTTATGGTATAAAACACTCGGCATCTCAGCTCGGGATCGAAAAAATGTTTCTAGACACGAATCGAGTCTCAGAGGTTGAAAGGGCTCCCTTCGGCGATTATCCGAAACATTTCCTATACTTACATTTTTTTAACTCGGTGCCAACAAAACGAGGAGATCCGAGATTAAAAAATGGAAATCGAGTGCGGAAATGGGAAAACGTGCGCGAAGCGGAGTGTGAAATGGAATCGCGCTCTGTCCCGCTCTCGAAGGTTTCGATTTCCCCGCGCGGACCCCTTGTCAAAGGCCATCTCCTACACTCGATTGGTGCCGAGAGCTATCGCGCTGTTTCCGATAACGAATCTACTCCGGTGGTTCCGTAACACGTAAATGCGACCGGGAGAAGCGTGATATACGCTTTATGGATGAAAAAAAAAGTTGATACATCGTTGCACTCCCTGTCGCTGCTCTTTTTCGTCAAACTGTAATTTTTTGTTCTCCCGCTGAAATTGCGTATTACAAATAAACAACTCATATTCACTGTTAATTTTCCGGCGAGAAATTGCGTTTTGTTTTCGACAAACATGACGCGCATCTTCGCGTGAAAAAATGCCGAGTGTAGTGTCATATTTTTCGTCGATTCCGCTTGTGTGTTTATTGAAAGAAATATTTACATGTTTACCTGAAAGTGGGCTCTAGCAATGGCAACAGGTGTGAAAGGCAATTGTGCTGACCACTTGAGCGTCGTGCCTTCGTAAAGTAGAAGCGTGTCAGTGTCGGCCACGACTAGTACCATCAATTTGCCATCCGGTTCTGTCGATGAAAAAAAAGAAGGAGAGAAAAAAAAAATACGTGCTCAAGAGCACACGCTTTGACGCATTATTTCTCCGATTTACTAAATCATAAATCCATGCCGCGTGTACTTAATTTCTCTCTCGAGAAGAAAAAAATGTCGGGTCGAACATAAAAATAATCTTTCAAATGAAAGACACTTTTTTATGTAATTTATTTTTTTAAACTGAAAGTATCCGTGCTCCGTAAGTCATTGGTAATAAAAAGAAGAAAAAAAAAGGTATTCGAGTGTGTATAAATAATGTATGCGTGTAATTTTATTACGTATTTACCGATTACGTAAGCTCGAAAGCAAACTGGATTGTACTCGAGTCTCTTGGAGTATTTGAGAGCCGTACAATTGTCACGGAAGCAGTAGAGATTCCTCTCCGCCAGGACGACGATACCGACCTCGAAGCTGCTCAACGTGACGGCCTCGATCCCGAGGACAGCTTCGCCGAGGTTGTAAGTCCAGTCCGGCTCCAGTCCTCTCGTACCATCGCCTTCCACGTCCCTTGCAACCTCCACTTTCATACCGGATTCTGCTAGATTTTGATACCTGCCATTGTTTACAATTACCAATTTTTTCATTTCTTCCAAAATTTTTATATTTTTCTTTCATCTCATTTCTAAACTTCCCGAAGAATTGTAAAAAAAAATGTTTCAAATCTTCTGAGAAAATCTACTCAAAAGTGAAATAAATTTTTCCCTCATTTTCTCGAGTCTCTCGGATTAGT
The DNA here is from genome assembly GCA_030522605.1 of Cremastinae sp. B BG-2022a. Taxonomy (NCBI): domain Eukaryota; kingdom Metazoa; phylum Arthropoda; class Insecta; order Hymenoptera; family Ichneumonidae; species Cremastinae sp. B BG-2022a. The sequence goes on from JAPYYX010000046.1 coordinate 29,240, forward strand.
CGAAAGATATTGAGTAAACAAAGAGGTAAAAAAAGAAGAAACGTAGAGAAGAATAAAAAAGAGCAATAAAGAAGGGGAAGGAGGAGGGAAAAAAAGGAATTTCACAATGTTCAACATCTCGAGACATTGCGAGTGAGATAAAATGGAGTTGCGAACTACCGAGTGTATTTATGAAGGATTGAGAGTCCCCTCCAGGTTTGCGCGGCTCGCGGATCGTCCGTGCATATCTCGTGCACCAGCCAACGAATGCGCACCACGAAAAAAGGCGCACACTGACGCACACGATCGAGAGGTAAGACTCATATATGGTTATACATAGCTAGTAACATACATTATTCATCGAAATATTTATGTGTACGCGCACACGCGGGAAACTTGACTATTTCAACTTGTGCCTAGGCATAAAAATTCTCTCTCTCTCTCTCGCTCTCTCTCTCTCTCTCTCTTTGCGAACAAAAATATACATATTTATATGGGCGTGTATGTCGCACGTTCGAACTTCTTCGTGTGCAAAAAAAGGCACACATCTGCGTTTCTATCTTTCTCCGTCCCCGTAATATTTCCATCGGCGAAGGTACGCCGGGGTACGAGAAAAAGAGAGAAAAACCAGAAAGGAGGGGAGCGGCATCAAAGCGATATCCGCATCTGTGGCTCGTGTTCATAAAAATGAAATACACCGGAGCATAATATCTGGAATATATCGTATAAATTACGATATCGCTGAGAAGAGAAGAAAAAAACACTCGTCCGAATGAAGAAAAGGAGGAAAAAAAAGTTGGAAAATAAAATGGTGGATTCCGAAGTGACGAGTTGGCCGAGGATAAATAATCCCAGGACGTAAAATCCATGAATCCGTGTACATAAGAATGAATGAATGAACGAGTAAATTGTCATTGAGACTGACAGCCGATGGATAAAAATGCGAGCTGTCATCGAGCATTAATGTTCTTTTTTTTTATCGTTCAAAAATTAAACGACATGAAAATGTAAAGAAAAAAAAATATTTACGATAAGTTCGAATCGTAAAATCCATATCTGCGCCGTCAATAACAAAACAAAAGAAAAAGTACAATGGGAGGTACGTCGGTGTACGTACATTGTGTGCGGTGAATGCAAGTTATAGTTCGATTGGTAAATAATGCGTACACGATGTCACTCGTGCTGACCCGCTGGTACGTAAAACGTCTCTCATAATAATTTATCATACGGCTCACAATGTACGAACAATTGTCATGTGGACATGAGCGAGCACGTTCCAATTAGTAAATACACGATGATGGGGGAAGAGAGGGAGAGAGAGAGAGACGATCGAAAACGCCCGTTGGTCGCAAGCTCTTCTGTCGCAACAGAGAGAAACAAGCTCGAACGTCGACGATATGAGAATTAAATTGAGAGAGAAAGAAGGAGAAAAGAGAGAGAGAGAGAGAAGGAGAGAGAAATAGAATCGGTCTGATGCAGCATCCATTTGTAATGTTCCACGGTCTTCAACGACTTGACTGATATCGCGCGTTTTGTTCTCGCGCGAACGTCACTCGGATAATATAATTGTGTTTTCCGTCGCGTGGGCGCCAATTTTTTTTTTTCCTCCTCGATTCCTTTTTCTCCTCTTCTCCGTTTTAGCATTCCATCCTCGACGCCTCTCTCGGAGATCCTCGTAATCGGTTTTTCCCGTTAGTTAGACTTAAATCTATACTGACACGAGCATCAACGAGATCCGGGCCGAATTGTGGACCCGAATTTGTAATTTCGCACATTTTAGGGTTTTTTACTTCGGTAAAAACGATCCCAGGTGTCGAGCTCAATTTTTTTTTACCTTTAATTTGTATACATCTCTGTACAAGTTTTCAAATGATTGTCTCGTTTATTTTAGAAAAAATCATTAATTTCGGAGATGTGTGATCATTCAATTAAAAGTAAAAAAAAGTTTGAGCTCGATTACGCGGATAAATTGACTTTTATTAACGATTTATCGCTTTATCCGAGAAATATTTTATGGCAGTATTTAAGTGGTCCGGTTGATAAAAATCTCGCTAGACAATTTTCTTTCGAAAAATAGATTTCACGAAAGAAAAAAAGAACCACGTTGTTCTCTTTCCATGAAAGAGTAATGCGATTCTCTTGTTTTTGCTGAAATGTCAAAAATTTCTGAGAAAATAGCAAAACCGTTTTGCATCTGTCTCTCTCGCACTCGTATGAGTTAAACATCACCTTAATAGTTACTTTCTTTAAATATCGATTAAATGAAAGAGAAAATATTATTTTTGATTAACGAATTCTTACCTGTAACATTCCAAATTCCAGGCGGAACTGGAAGTGACGAAGACGTCGTTCCTGGAAACGTAGACGAGCGTCTCCGGGAGGAGACGATTGTTCAAAGTCTGGGCGAAGGTATGAGCTTCTTGCTCGTAGAATAGAAGCGTCGAGTCGAGACATTGGACGCAGAAAAAGTCGCGGCCTCGCGTTCCTCCGAATGGTCCAGTCGTCAGCGAGGCTGGAAATCGGTCCAAATTGTGCTCATAGACAACATTAATGCTGCATCGATCGCCTGTTTATCAGAAAAGATGAAAATATATCCACAATGAATTCCAAAAGTTAGCATTATTCAATTGGTGATACGCGTAATCGAGACAATTTCGGATGAACATGACCGAACACGTTAGTTCATTTAACCAATTCAATTTTTATTAATATACAGAGCAAGGGAACAAATTTTTTTAACAAAAAATAACAAATTCGATTATGGAGCAGAAGAGCAAAATTTTCGACAAGAGAGATAAGAGGTGGCGGGATTTAATGGGGATCGCGTGACAGCGCAGTTTCTGACGTGAAAAAAGATGAGATGAGAAAGAATGAAATAAATTAATGTGCGGTAAAGTGACGAGTTCGACGAACCGTGCTCGCTCGATTCCTGGCTGAGGGCGATCCCGCAAACGAGAAGCTTGATCGGCGTGAGCACGGCCAATCGGAGATCCTGAGAACCCCTGTAACAACGAACGATTACGATCTGTCTTTAAGGTGACGTAAAAAAAGCGGACGAATGGGAAGCGGAGTCGATCTTCTTCATTCTCGCCCTCTCCGCTCGTTTTTCTTATCCTCTCTCGCACTGACGCAAGATTTTCTTTGGCCCAAGCGAGACACATTTCTTGCACATTTTAAGCACGAAAAGAGAAAAAAGACGTATAGGACAAAAAAAGAAGAAGAGAGCGCGAGAGCAAAGCCTTTAGAGTGAATGCTAATGAGTTCTCTCTGTCGGCGAGAATCGCGTGGCAATATAGCGTTCCGAGGTAGCTACGGAATGCACCGAGAATCGCGAGGGGCAGCGAGTTATAATGATTCTTTAAAGAAAAAAGAAAGTAAGATGAGAAAAAAATCTCTCGCGTAACCAAATTATTCCGTATCTCCGACGTTTGCGATCGCTCGAGAACATTAATAGGGACAAGCGTTGCAATTTTATTATACTAATTTTAAATTTAAAAAAAATAAATTTGAAATAATTTTTTGACAACAAAATACGCGGGAGTTCGTTTTTGTTCCTTGATAAAAATAATTATAATCAGTGAAAATTCGAAGAAGTAATCGTATAAGTTAATTAAGGTATAAAGTGTTTATAAAAATTTGACATATCGTTCAATATATTCCAAATGTTGGGTGAAAATTTCAAGACGATGAACGTCGCTGAGAAATAATTTTTAACGAAATTTTTGTAATTAAAAATGGTTCCAAAAATACGGGAAAAATCACGTGTACATATCGTGTAATTTTTTTAAGCGTTTAAAGAGCTTATTTTCCTTAAAAAAACAAACAAAAAATACTATGAAGTATGTAGTCTTCAACACATAAGTAGCAAGAGCAGTCCTAACATTGTTTTATTCGTGTATCATTAATTCCCACGATTTTAACAATATATTGCGAAATAAGAACTGAGAAAATATAAATAATTGGTCGTTTGATTGATTGATAATTTTTTTTGCATTCAATCGCGAAATGATATTTTTTTCATGTTTTTTCAAAATGTTAATCGAGAAGAGAGTTTAAAAATGTAATCCGAGGAGGACATGTATGCCTGGATAATTAATAGTTTATATGCAGTCAAAATTGTTCAACGACCTGTAATTTGCTCGGGGTAACGCGTTTCTCGAATCCCAATCAGCGACGGGGCGCGCGTTGAAATTGCGGTGAGCGTTTTAAACGCGCGCCCAACGCAACACTGATGTTTAAATGCCACTTGCATGCGTGTTTTCTACGTGATTCCCAGCAATTTAAGAGGAACGTCAACGCTGGCGCGGGATATCTCTCGTTCCCTGCACTGCCGCAATCTTCCCAGTCAACTTGGCTACTTTTAACCCCTTTTATATACAGCTGCTCGCGAAACTATTCGAAAATAAACCCAAGTGCACAGAAAGCGCTAACATAAAAAAAAATGTTTCGACTATTTTCCTCTCTCTTTTATACTTTTTGTGTGTTTCAATTTCAAAGAGCAATCCTAAGCAAAAGGTTATTAGGTTTTTGTTTCTGCTGATTTCTCCGAAAATATTGAATAATTGCACATGGGTAAATTATCGTATGAGGAATTTCATGCAATTTCAGTCACAGTTGTGTAAATTGGAAGTTCCGATTTTTAAAATAATTTCTTATGTTTTGGAATTGGTTGAAAGTAGCCTCTGTGGTTTTATGCAATTTTTGAAAAATCTGATCACTTTTTTAAGAGCCTATAATTTTGCGAAAAAATCAGCGAATTGGACGTTTTTATTTTAGGAAATGTTTGTTTTTGAACGGACTGTTGATATCCTATGTTGAAGAATTTTTTAAAACGAATTTTCTATGCAATTTTCGCAATGCAAATAATTACCATAATATTTATGATTTTGGACCATAAAAATACAAAAACAAATTTTCTCAGTCGATTTTCGGTAGAGCCCGAAATTGAAATTTTTCGACATTTTACAAAAAAAATCTTTAAAATGGTAAGAAATAACTATAATCGCTCAAAATTAACTTTCCTCACTCTAATATATTTTGATAAATTTTCATGAGAATTAACTTATTGATTAATAGAAAAATAAGCACGCATCGGGCATCTGTGGAATTTGCGATTTTCAAAATCTAGTAAATATTTTTATGACTTTTGATTGTTCTTAACAATTTTTTCTTCCTTTCTAGTTCCTTTCCTCCTATCTGATATAGTTATTGAAATCATTTTTCATCGAATCTACCTAAAAAAGATACTCTCCTCTCCTCTGGCTCTGGAGTCGCGATTGTAAATAATTCCCCTTTCTTTTGATGTTTACAATCTCTTCGAACATTTGCCTCAAATAATCGAAAATAATAAATTCTAAGAAATAAATCGGATCGCTAGAATTGAGTTAAAAGGTGAAAATGGTTTCGAATGGATGCCGTTTTTAGCCTAATTGCAGGCGCTAAGTTTCAACGATGCGAGAACGCCGTAAATCCGAGCGAAAAGGCTCATCCGACGCTTTACGTCTATGTTATAAAATATTGCGCCATTAACGCGCGTTGCCCGTTGTACAAAACTTGAATGATGGAAGATATACGGCTCAAACAACTCGTAAAGTGAGATTGCGCGACGTTCGCGACAGGAGGACACTATAAGCTCGAAAATATCAATAACCCATTGATTTTTTTCCTTTTTTCCTTGTAAATCGTAATCAAGATATCTTTGGACGTTCTTATTCGCGTCCTCGGTCAATTTCCGCATTGCGAGACGTCGCGGGCCTCTTCTTTCTTTTCACTTTTCGTTTTAACTCACGAAACGAATTTTCCAGCTTTGAGATCGATTATGCAATCGCAAAGTTTCGTCTCAATCATGAGATCGGTAAATTTGTAGCCGGTCGCTGATTTTTTGTCCTCTGCCCATTGTGACGCCGGAGAGTAAATTCGAAGATATCCACTGTGACTGCCAACAACTACGATGTCACCTTTCTCAGGTCCGAACAGAGGAGCGACGAGCAAACTCTGCCCGTCGAACGTTTCCTCCGTTCCGCACTCCGTTCGCCACCATTCCTTTGTCTTGAAGAGAGACATTTATTTCTCTCCTCCCCCCTTGCGACGACTATTAATTTTGCGAAACCAAGTCAAAACAAAGAACTTTCACATTCGAGGAAAATTGTAGACTAGCCTCGTGCACGACACGAACGTACGAGGGGTGGATTCGTTGCCATGGAGCTCGCTGCTGCAAACACTTTCAATATTCTACACAATAACGAAACTATACTTGAACGTATCATTAGAATAAAATAAGAAAAAAAAACTTTCTGACTCACGTTATTTCATTATTTTACACTTGTTTAATTTGTTCACAATTTTTTAGTTATTATAAATCGAAATGTTTTTTGCTACAATTTCGACATTAGTAACCTAAATATGATTTAGGTATGGAGACTGTATAGCTCCATAGACTTAGGATACATTTTCAAATACATAGATGTAAAAAAATTAATTGAGTTCTATTTTTTGTCCGCCAGACGGAAGCACCGTATGGATCGTTCATTGGTGATTGACACTTTGCTCGAAAGTCTATCAGCTGATGGCAGGTGTACTGCGTTCAAACTATCTGTCAGAGTGTATTTATTTACCGAAAGAATAAAAAAAATTGTCTCGTAAATATTTTTATTCTTTTTTCCAAGCGACATGGAGCCTCAAGATATTTATTACAACAAGGCTGAATACGTTGAGACGGTGAGAAAGAATATTTCGTGTTTTAACCCGAGCAATCACTGCGCTGTCGCACATAACCTTAAAATTCGTTGACTTTTTTCAGGCTTCGGGAAACAAAGTAAGTCGACAAACAGTTTTATGCGGCTCGCAAAATATTGTTCTTCATGGAAAAGTGATTGTACAGTCAGATGCGATAATTCGAGGTGACTTGGCCAATGTCAGGACTGGTCGTTATTGCATTATCAGTAAAAACGCGATTATTCGACCACCATTCAAAAAATTCAGCAAAGGGTAGGAGAAATTCAAATATTTTATTGTTTATAAATCTAAAAAAACATTGCGTCCTGATAATTATTTACTATTTTCAGAGTTGCTTTTTTCCCTTTACAAATTGGAGATCATGTTTTTGTGGGAGAGCGTGCAGTGGTTAACGCCGCTGTTGTTGGTTCTTACATTTACATAGGAAAGAATGCTGTAATAGTGAGTAATAAGTTTTATTTGATTTTAACTACATAAAATAAACATCCCAGTGGTTCAACATGACTCAATAGCTAAACAATGTTTCAATGATCGCCGATTTCTTTACGAAAAGTCTATAAGACTTTATATTTTTAGATATTTAATAGGGTATTGAATTATCAATTACCGGCACTTTGATGTTGAGCCGCAAGGACATTTTCTTACAATAATTTTTATCGTAATTTTCATAAACATAAAATTGTTTTAGGGAAGGCGATGCATTCTCAAAGATTGTTGCTGGATAGAAGATGGCGCCGTTGTACCACCCGAGACTATAGTCCCATCATTCACACGTTTTTCTGGAAATCCAGCAACCTGCATTGACGATCTGCCAGAGTGTACGGTCGACCTCATGTTGGACTTCACAAAGAATTATTATCAGCATTTTCTACCGGCGCAGAAGTAATTATTTATTTTAGGAGATATTTTTTTTTATTATAGATTTATACTAAAAGTAATATACACGAGTACACAAAAAAGACTCTCCTCGCTTATTCTTTAATCTACAAACTCAATTGTGGAGGCAACTTCCTCGACTTCCTCTGTTTCCTCTACTTCGGAAGAGGACCTGAAAAATGAATTACAGTAATAACATATCTGTTCAAATTAAATAATGATGAGCAATCATCAAAATGTCGATAAAAAAATAGCTCACCACTTGTGCCAAATTATTTCGAGCAGTAGAACGAACAGGGTCGAGGCTACGCCGTAGACGATCGTCATGAGAGCAGCATAGCAATCCGTAATACCAACGCTAATGAAACTGTTCTGTCCGTGACAAACTGGTTTATCCGTGTACAGTCGGGATATCTCGCGATATTGAAGTCCAGTTTCACGAATCCACAGAGCCCTGAGGAAGTTTGAAATTGGACAAATTTCAAAATAGATTTTTTCAAGCGAGCATTTCTCTCAAATCGAGATGTCCATACCCAACGCGAATTATTTCGAGATATGGCGATTGATATTGAATTACTAAAAGAGGATTCAGAAGATTGAGAAAATCAACTTCGTGAATGCCACACTTTTCGTCCTCCTCGAAGGTTTCCTGCATCAGTTGATAACCAGCTCCAACTTCGACGTGAAAAGCGAATAGGCCCTTTCTCACGCGTTTTATTCCTTCTTCGAGACTGATCCAGACGTCCTTTTTACCTTTCACGGCAGTCTGGTAAAATTCCTTTCTCTCAGGATCTTGAGCAGCCTTTTAAATTTAAAAATAACTTGACAATGGATCTTTCAGTAAGTATTTTTAACTATCGAAAAAATGTTTCCTTTTTTGTTATATACCTGAAAGTAATAATGATTGTAAACGATATCATAGACACCGAGTTTCAAGGGACTTTCCATGAGGTCTCGAGGTGTGTTGATCGAAGTGGCGGTCGATTGGAGCAGAGCCACAATATTCGCTGTGTAAGATGCATATAGACTTAGAGCAGTTAAAAGGAGCATCAGAACTATTATTCGAGTGGGAACAGCTCTGGGCTCGTAAGAAGAGCCTGAAACGAGAAAATGAAACATCAATTTCGACAATTCGTAAGTCAATTTCTTCTCTATAATAAAAATTACATCAACATTTGAATCGAATTAAATTTCTTCTCCATAATAAAAATTACATCATCATTGAAATTTTTTTATTCTTGGCTTAGGGAATCAAAGGAAAATGGATCGTACGACGTCACCTTGCTGAAATACAGCGCCGATTATAACGAGAAGATTGTTACTGAGGGTCGGAACTTCGTCGTTGCTGCTGGACCAATCGTCCCGGGGAAATTCCTCTTTCGTTTTCATCAAGTATTCCCATTTCATAGCCAAGTACAAGAGCCCGATAACGAGCACGAGAAAAACACCAATCGCCATCCACACGGATCGCTCGAACGGCAGAGTGAAAAGGTTGCTGACATAAGACAGCGGAGGTCGTCGGAATAAAAACTTGGACCTATATTCATTCAATATTCATTTATCAACTATTTCATGCGTCCACACTCTTCAGAAGTGAATATCATTGGCCTTAATTCGTATGCACACACGGTACGAAGAGATCTTAACCCGTTGTTATGATATTCGACATTTTATAATGGAAATTAGCGATCAGACAAGCAACGAACGATAGATTCAATTGGAAAAAATGAGAAATTCTTCGTCCAGCTCTTTCGTTATCTATTTTTCTCAATTTTTATTCTTACCCTGTTGGGGTATATAGCTGTATGTACTCGACAACTCCGATACGCTCGGTTATAAAAAAAGTTGCAGTTCCACCGATGTCGATTTCTCGTCGATCCAACAACCCGATCATGCCACTCCAAGAGCCATTTTTCTCACGATAACCCCACGTGTATTGTGACGTAAAATTCACTCTAAAATTATTATCGTTTTAATTATTTGATCAAATAAATTAAAGATAGAAATATAAAAAATTTAAGGACAACCGTGATTCCCAAATTAATCAAATCAAATTTTGATGTAAATATCTTGATCTTATCCTTCATCTTGAACTACTTTCCGTTTTTGAATTTAGCGACGCAATAAAGATTGTGACATAGCTTTAAAAAATGATGATCGTGACCGCAGATTTGGAGATGTCTACGAAAAAATGTCAATCCTTTTGGGAGATGAATTTCGATTTTAAAATCGATTAATCTTATCGGCCAAAAAAAAAGCTTTTTGTCATTCTTGTATCTTTGCTTCGATAACACATTACAAAGTTTTAGAAGCGATTAGTCGTCGTGAGAGATATGATAAGCACTCACGTAGCGTTCATTCTTCTCGTGAGGTGAAGTATCCACGGATAATTTGCCTTTGTCACCGCGTCCACGTGTTTGTCCTGATAATCCTCGAGATGATTGAACGTGTCTGTATTTGTCAACTGAAGTTAGAATACATGGAGAAAAAATGATAAGTATTTTTATTGAACTCGTTGAAATATATAAAAGAAGATTTTTTTGATCTATGAGTGGGAATATAAATTCTTTCCCTGAAAAATCAACGATTGAAATTATGATCTGATGTTGACGAGATTTTTTTTAGGCAGATACGCGCATTTTTTCTGAGATATAAATCGCGATAAATTTATCGCACTCATGATCGGTTTTTTTTATGAGACATTGAATTCTTTTCTTTTTATAGAAAAAAGTGTTGAACGCTCACCACCAGGCAAGACTTCAGCATCGTCTGACGAAGGTCCCGTCGTCTTCTCGAAGTTGGAAAACGATCGCTGACGGAGAGTCCATCGATTTGAGTCCAATTTCCTCGATCCTCGATAATCAACTCGCCCTGAGGATTCGGACGATACGGCGATAACATTCTGAAAAAATCATCACGAATTCTACGAGCCAGAGTCACTTCGCTATCGGGCAACATTTGGAGATCCTCGAAAATGTTCTCGAAATCGCTTAAATTTTTTTTCTCCGTTCTCGAGTCCTGTAGCAGGAGCCACCTCGACGGACCGATGAACATTCTATTCTCACTGACCTGCAAATAATTATTTTTTTCAATTATTTTCAGAGCTCAAGGTTTCACTCGATGGTCACTTCCTCATGCGAAGAACTGGAGTGACGCAACTGGTTATCGCGAGCTGAATCGTGATCGAATCTTGTCTTGAATTATAATACCTTCATCAAGATGTCACGTGCACCGGGACAGTCGAGGTCGAGCACGATAAAATTTCGGTGATTTATTCCGGACTTGATTTTCGCTAGATCGAGCCATTCATGCAACTTTTTCACGTCGTGCAGCACATTTCTCCGTGACAATAATCGAGAAAAGGTGACCATTTCGGCTGTAAAATAGTGAAAACTTTTTTAATTCATTTGAGTTAAACACTCCGTTGTCACATTCTCGTGCTGAATCGTATTTGTCACACATGGAGAAAATTGACCAAGTTCATTTTTTCAAACTTTTGGTGTACAAAATCAATCAGTCGGATGACCATGAAAAAATTCACGAACATACTTTAATTATTGCATAATGTGTGCAAAAATTATTTGCCAAAAATCGAATGACTACGTTAAAAAAAAAATTAAAATTTTCCTGAAAAAAACAAGTCGTAAAATAATAACTTTTTACTTAAAAATTCGTAGCTCCGGTAGTAATTAATTTTTTTCCTCAATTTTTATAATGCGTATGCAAAAGACACGGTTCTTTACCAAAAAATATATCACAGTGAATGTTTCAAAAAGTATCGTACACCAAAAAATAACGCATAAAAATGAACCACTGGATCATTTTGACCTAGTGTGACAAAAAACAGTCAATCATAAACTTTCAACTTATTCATTTTTACCATCATCGATGCAAAAACGAGCCGTAATTGTCGAAGGTGAAAATAGCGATGACGACACATCGACGATGAAATTCCCAAGTGTCTCGTCGATTCTTCGAAAATGAGCAATTTTCGAAAAACCTGCGACGACGATGAATATACTGATGAAAATTTTCATTGTTTAGTAAATATATTTCTCGTGGCGAACAAAATGTCTACGTTGGGAGCATCACGCTCGATCGGTGATGAGTGACGACAAAATTTAACACTCCTAACATTGTCACTTTGGTAAAATTTTCCTAGAACGTACGAAAGCAAAATAATTCAAACATCTTTTAAAAATTCAAGAAAATGATAGTTCTAGGTCGTAAGACCAAAAAAAAAGCACATTCTTCGATTCGTCTCGAAATGAGTGTCATTAGCGATTACAGAAGAGAATGCCGGCTGCGCGATTTGACAAGCTGATACATAATTTTCTTAACCGTGCCTCCGTATCGTAAAAATCGCGTGCTCGACTCTCATTGATTATGCAACTGGAGCGGAGACGAGAAAAAATTGCCAAGGGTTGATAACATAATGACGAGCTTTTTTTTCATCGATGAGCCAATCTGCGTTCCCCAACGATTTTTTTTTTTTATTCGAAAAGCGATAAAAGAGAAACTCAACGCTTGTAAAATGTACTCCTCAACGCTCGTCAATTTTGATTCGACTTTTTCATTTCTCATATCAGTTGTTTTTCGAAAAATGGAATTTAAACCTTATTTTACGATCGGTTCGCTGCAACCTCATCTGGTGAATCATGATGGAGACTATAATAAAAAAGAAGAGGCAAGCACGTGATTATCTCAGTCTCGTCACGTGCGTTGATAAAATTCAATAAATATTGACACTTCAGTACAGTACAATGTTTAGAGCTGTAACAAATTCCCTCGCCGGAACGGAGCACGTGCTTCCTCCTCGTAATATACCATCGAACTCAATCGTAATAATTTTATGTAATTTATTTTTTAATCTTTGCGACTCGCTTTTTTATCGTATTCAGTACCATCTTGATTATCTGATTTTTTTTCTCTTCGTATTCAAATTGTGCCCATTACATTTTTATCAGTGAATTATGAACGATTTACACTTTGTCACTAATTTTGAAAAATTTCAAAGGAAGTAAATAATCTAAACTAATGAGAATAATGGGACGATAAAGTGTATTTCTATAGCAATGAGAAAAAGATTTGATTAAATATAGTTCTCTCGGTCTCGTGATTCTCCAAGTCGATTTTACGACAGGTGGAAGAGCGCGCGAGATAGGATTTTGTTTGCACGTGTGCCGCGGTAAATTGCAGGACAATTTGAAATTAATTACCGCAAACGAAGGCGTACGTGACTGAGCTTTTTGTCGCATGGGGGGCTCGCGTGGACAATCAGTGATTGGAGCATGAGACCGTGCCTCCTTTCGCTTTTTTTCGTCTTGCTACACTTTTATCGCGTTATTTCTGATGCGACTCTGGCAAAACAATGCCTTGTTTGACACCAGTCGCGTGTCTCGTCGCTTTGAATGCTCGAGAATTCCGAAAATATCTCTTGAACATTCATTCTTCTTTTCCCTCTGGCGAGATGCATCTTTTTCCTCTCAAATGTTTTCGCAAACGAGGAAATGTTCAGCCTCTGATAAAATTTATCTTCGATGTTTAAATTTAAAGGTCTTTTGAAAAAAATCAATTGTTAGAGAATTTTTTTTTCTAGCGTCTAACGATAGGAGAAGTTTTTAGATATAAAATGAGCACAAAAAATATGCCCTCCTCGCTTTTTATAGACAACCATCAGAAGCAATAAAGTTATTTGATTTTGTTAATTACAGATTTATCTTTTGATATTGAACAGTTGAGCTTTAATTATTACCGACTTTAATTTGTGACTTAAGTCAGCAACTGTACATGTAAAGTGAAGGCAAATTTCATCAAGCGAAATTATTTTAATGATAATTTGTTGAAAATAGGTGTTGACATTCTTTGACATTATATAGGACAGTGTGCAAAATTTTTAGAAATCTAGAAAATTTCTAGAAACCGTATAGAAATCGAGATATTAATTGCACGGCATTACAAAAAGTTTTAATTTTCAAAAATAAATATCTTAACTTCCAGATCGTGAATCTCGTACAAATTTCGGCGAAAGTCGAAGTTTAGAAATCTTTAAAAATAATTTTTACATGAGACACGCAAGAACCTCTTTAAAAGATTTCATAACATATTCCTTTCTGTTCGAAAAAAATTAAGATCTGGTCGAATTTTTTATGAGAATTTATTTATTGATTAATGAGAAACTAAGCAAAAGGCGTCCGGGTTCCGCGAGAAGGCGCTTTCTTTTCTTATATATATTTACCTTTTAAAATGTAATTATTCGATTTTGAGAGAAATATCTGCAATTCAGGAAATCTTGTATAACTTTGTTTCTTGTGATCACCATTGAGTAAATACAAGCAATAGTTATATTTTTTTTCTATCGGAAGAATGACGAATGGGTCAAGTTTTTAATGAGAGTTGATTTATTAAGAGTTGAAAGAATGTTCTAAACTTGCCCATCCAGCGAGTCTTAGGATTTTTCTGTGCCTATTTTTGCTTCAATATTGAAAAGTCGAGATTAAAAAAATGATGAGACATTCTTTTCGGTCAGAAAAATGACAGCTGACTCCAATTCTTTTCTCTACAAATTCCTCGCTCAATATATTCATTGATCAAACATGAAAAAAATTTGATACACTCTTTTGGATAAGAAGAATGGCGCTTGGGTCAAGTTCTTGATGAGAATTCATTTATTAAATTAGAGCAATCACAAGGAAAAAGTTACTAGATTTCGTAAATAACAGATTTATTAATTAATGTATGAATTCTCATAAAAAATAGGAACTAATCGCCATTCTTCTTATCGTAAAGAATATATAACAATTTTTTCATGTTCAATTATTCAATAATGTACGAGAAATCCGTAGAAAAAAGCGTTACAAGAATCGCCAGATAAAAAAAATAGGCAAAGGTCGAGCAGCCTTCTCGTAGGAGTCGAACGTACAATTTTTTTTTTTATTTATTTATTAATCAATAAACAAATTGTCGTGGAAAATTGGATCAGACCTTGATTATCCGGATCGAAAGTAATATATTCTAATTTTTTGATGTATAATTATTCAATTTAGAGAGAGAAAACTGTAATTTACGAAATCTAGTAACTTTGTGGCCTGCGATTGCGCTTTTTTTTACAAATTAAATCCAGCCTTCGTTTTCGCAATGTTACTCGCACTGCGACGCAAATTTGTGCGAGAAAAATTTCCATCTTCTCAGTATCGAATCATATCCTCACCGCAGCTGTTCCTGAAACGTTCCCGGAGAATCGTGAATGTCGCATACCGATATAACAATTTATGTACACAGAAGAGATAATCGATAATCCTTTCTCTATAACAATCGTTTTTAGCTTCTTATCTAGACAAATTTTTGTTGCGCGATATACTGCAAGAAGAATGAGAGATGACTTGAAATTTAATATACCGCCTAAAAAATAGTTGGAAGATTAATTTTTATTGTTAGCGACTTGTAAAATAATTGTGGAGAGAGAAGAGAGATTTGAGAAGAAAACGTGGGCTCCACAGGTTTGCGCTCGAGGTGGGGATCGAGGGCCGGTGATTGGACAGCGTGCGCGAGGTGTCGAGTGTCTAAAGTGTCGCGGGCATCGCCGGCTTCCTGCCAGTGATAGAGTGACTGTTCCACGACGAGGCGCTTACTTGTCGAACCTCTTGAAACGACCTTTCTTTTTATTTTTCAATCTTCATTTCATACTTTTGTTTTACACATCTTTCATGAGCTGACCGATAATAAATAATCCGCTCGATCGACGTAGCGAGATTTTTGTGAGACGATTGCAAAAGAAACAAGAACGGAACTAACGTGAACGGAGGGAAAAAATGGGTATCGATAATGGAAAAACGATAGACCGGAAATTGGACATTAAACATCCGGATCTGTCCGAGACTGAAGCCATGGTTCCAAAATGTAAGTAAAAATAAAGTTTAAAAATAAACTTTTTGTCAATTTGAATAAATTATTCGAGATTGTAAAAAAATGTTTTTAATGTTTCAACAAATATTTATAAATTGTATTCGAGCTCGTTGAATACTTATTTTTCAAGGTAAAAATGAAGGTGTATCTAATTTAAAGTGCATCGATGCGACACGTGCATCGCGCGGTGCATGCACACAAGTAAAACGCATTGCCCTAGTGCCCTTAAAACCTGTCCAGCCTCCGCACTCGTTTTCTTGTCATTTCTATATACGTGCACGATCATTTCCAGAACAGTGGCGCGAAAAATTGTATTAGCTGATAAAATTAATAACTCTGACATTTAGAGTGTAAAATCATTCGTCTCGGTCGAGGGGAGTCAAAAATGCATTAAAAAGTTCACTAAATTTTGACGATAAACGCAAGGTTGTGCATCGTCTAGTGAATGTACTCGAAAACAAAGCTGATAAGAGTGATAAAATCTCGGAATTTCGTTAACACGATAACATCAATATTAGTTTACGGATTGATTGATGTTTGAGGAAAATTGAAAAGCTCAATTTCATTTCGCTCTTTTTTTTCTCTTCATTGCATACACAAAACTTAAAAAACATGTGTCACTTCTCAGCTGGATTCCGTGAGTGTAATACATATGTGACATTTACACTGTCGTAAAAACACTCGAAAATAATTGAAATTCCGTTCTGGTAACAGCAAACTTTTATTTTATCTTTGTTTACGCGCACGAGACAAATGTTTAGCTAGATTACAAGTCCTCATCGCGCGATCATAAATTTCAAGATCACGGTCGTCGGTTGACGGATTTTCAGTACTTTTCAAGACCATTTATAATTAGATTACAATTATATAATTGATGTATATATAATTATAATTAAAACACTCGGCACGATACTCATTGACATTTTATTCCACAAAATTCACGATGGAAATTAATTTAGCCGATCGGCATCAGACCATTTGAAAGATTCGTGCAAGAGTTGAGAAAAGTAAAACCGAAACGAGTTTGTCAAAACCTGAATGATTGTTTTTATCGGAGTGATTAGCCGGCAATTAATTTGTGTGGAAAAGAGACGGCATGTAGCCATCGATCTCGAGCTCTATGTATATCGTCAAGATCGCCGCCCATGCGTAAAACAAGCTCGTTCGCTTCCTGATAATTAACGCCTGTGAACAGACATTTCGAAGTGTCTCGTTAACTAAATGGATTCGTAGTAGCGTCACGTGACTTTTATTCTGGATCGAAATTGGCGAACGGACGCCCTCGATGGAAATCTTTTGCACATTTTTTTTCTCCCCAGCAGCCGACACCGCGATTTTCTCGCCGCCGTGTCACGGGCGGCAGTTGCGAGATTCTCCACGTGGCGAGAAAGAAATCAAACAAAAATAAATGAATATTTTCATAATACACCTCTTGCTTTTGTAAACTTTCACAGACGCAACGATCTTGCAATTACGCTGCAATTATGTTGGAGGTTTTTAAATAATCGTCCGCGGAGAGTGCGCAGCGTTCCTCGTAAATCATTTGACACTAAATTCGCGATGACATTTTTCGAGCCTGGACGATTGCACAATCGCTTCCAGCGGAGACCGAGCGCGAGAAGGATCGAGAAAAACGTGGAAGCGGGAAAGGGAGAAGCTCGGAGTGTAACTCGGTAGCGCCGCATCGGATCGCTTACGCTGGAGCAGGATATCCGATACAATTGAACACAGCTCGTACATTCACCTCGATCTTTTTTATTTTTCCAATATCTTTTTGTCCACGCGCGAATGGGACCAATGAGCAAATTTTTTTGTCCGTCTCACCACGCCATGGATTTCTGAAATATTTGTTTACTCGCTCATTTTGACATCGGGGAATAACACATCGAATGTTTGCGTAATTTCAGGATTTTTCGTCCTTCGGATTTCGAGTTCTTAAATTCATGAGACTTTTTAATTAGTCATTTTTTTATATGAATATAAAATTGTATATTTGATGATTTTTTCTTACATTTCGGCAGCTCTGCATTTTTTTTCTTCGAAAAATAGTGAGATTTCGTGGAAAAGTACCTACGAGGGTAACACACGTGCTTACATCAAATTTCTCTGCTATATCAGAGATCGAAGCGATTGATTGCCCGTTCACGTGCTCGTACACCGCGCATTCAATCATGTCCCATCAAAATACACTCGCGAAACGGCAGAATTCTCGGTTCGCATTGTTTTTATATTTTCCTATCTCCGATGGAAAATTATTTTCTTTCACAAATGATAAATGAAACCCTGATGCCAGTTTTTTGCTTCTCATCGATTAAAAAAATTTTCTTCATGCACAAATCATTCACGAATACAATATTTGTATATTATAAGCACAAAATTAAATGCAACTCGCGCACAATTTATTCATTACTTTTTGTTTTTTGCAAAATTTGCAAAAAAATGAAGAGGATCTCGAGCGATGGAAGATTTTGATTTTTCTGCCGTACATATCGTCCGAGCTAAAAGGTCTTGGAAAGTAGGAAGAACCCGTTTTGTGCGTAGTAAGGACGCCCGAGTGGTTCGTATACGTATATCGACGCAGTATCACAAATCGTGAACGAAATAGCAATAAGTTCCAGCCGTTGCCGCGCCTCGCGCACGAATGATCGAACGGAAAGGTTTTAAAAAAAGAGTGACCCTGAAGCTCACTATACAGTTCATGATCATTAACCGACCTATATATATTCCTCATTAGGCTCCCTGATTTACAAGATTGCTCGTCCATGTAGTTTTATTGTTACAAAATGTTTCCACGAAATGAGACACTTTTATTTTCATGAAGAAACGAAAGAATGTTTCGTTAGAAAATAATTCAAGCTCGTAAATTCTCGATGTGACTAAATTCGCTGAAGTTTTGCCCGAATATTTCATTTAATATATGATAATATATGAAAACATCCTGCAAAGAGGTTTTGACCGCACTCATATAGTTCCTGAGTTAATGAATTTTAATACATATTTAATTAGGATGAAGTTTCTAAAAGTTATTTCCAAATGTGTTAAAATCTCGTTGGCATCAATAATGTAGAAAACAGCGAAATTTCGAGGGACCACACGTGCAAACGCGAAGGACCGGACTCGTCCGAAATTCTAAATAGATTGAACTCAAACTCCGACTACACTTTATGAATATTAATTCGTAAAAAGGAGGTTCGCTGTTTTTCTCTCGGAAAGAATATTTCAAGTATTTCTGACAACCAGAATTGTAATTCAAAATGAGGAAAAATCACTTTCCAACCTTCCTCAATTTGTCATTCCCATATTCCGAGGATATTCCGCATAAATTTTCACATTTGCAAAATTCAAAAGCAATATTCGGCAGGTCAAATTCGCAGTACAGCTACTTGATTTCTCAATTCGATTCTGAAGTAGAAATTTTAATGACAATTATTTTTTAAATAATTTTTATGATTTTTAATAAAGAATATTATAATTGCAAAAAATTAATATGCAAACATTAGGACGATATTCGACTCTCTTTATTGCCGAATTCAACATGTCGAACATATCAAGTTAAATTGAATTATTCAAAACGTTATACCGACACGTGAAAATTAAGCATAAATATTTTCGCTGCAAAGGTGGCTACTATATTTTTTCACACAACGTCAAGCAGATACATGAATTATTTAAAATTAAAATGTTTGGCCTTGCATCGACCTTAACAAAAACTGTAACAAACTGTTCTTTATCTCCAAAGCGTGGTGTCATCAACCGGTACAAAAGCAATACATAATTAAATGCCATCTTTGTTATTTATTTTTTCCTCATATACGTGGAAAGTGTCTGGCTGTTATAATTGGCTAATTTAATTAAATTCATTCAGGTGAAAAGTTTGACAAATACGTATTTTTGGCATCCATCTTTGAACGACGCGCAATCTGAGAAAAAACTTCGTAAGAAACCTGTATGAAAGAATGAAGAGAAAAATAGAGTGTAAAAATATCTAAGAATGATTAAAATCAATAAAAAATACTCGATATCGGAGTTCAATCTTGTTAGAAAAATGCTTACATGCACCTGTGCAATATTCTCGTTAATGAACAGCCAGCTGCTCTGTCAAGTGATTGGAATTGCTTCGTTAATGTAAACGCATAAAAACAGCAATAATAAAAATCAAGCGCTATCAGACACGGAACTCAGGAATCATTCTGCAAGAGAGTACCGAAATCGCGACAGCTCTCGCTCTCCTCTCTGCGAATAAATAGCATATCAGACGATTGAAATAACTCTCCAGAGTTTTCCATCGTACCGCTAGACAAGTCTTATACATATACGAAAAGCGACTGAATATATACTGATAATAAAGTGTCGCACGTCATGCACGCTCTACGTCGGAGAACAGGTTTTCACAGCTCGTGCACAGAACAAGTGCAATTTTTACCGTCTCGAATACAATTTTTTTTTCTCTGTGCGTGACAATAAAAAAAGCCACGAGAGTTGTTAATTTCGTAGGAAAATTAATTTTGTGGCTTCTACAAAGTGAGAGGTCGGTTGGTTCACCTGCCAGATTATATTGTAAAAATATAACAACGATATCTCAACAATGGATCATTCAATGATCTACTTCGCCGTTTCTTATTTCATTCCTTTTTCTACCTCATTAACACGAAGGTCATCAGGTTCGCTCCGATTTTTTTCTCAAGCTATTATCATTCAATTGATTATTAATTTTCTATTTTTTATCTTACCCTCAGAAAAGAATTCCAACAAGGCTATTGAAATAATTCACAATTTGAAAAAATCTCGAAATGAAGAATTGCTTTTTGCAGTATAGTGATTGTATAGATAGTATAATGATTGTATAGTAAAAATGTATATTTTAAGGATGTCATCAACTTCAAGTTGCGTGCATTTTACATTTTTTTGAACGCACTATTTATTGCAAATAAAGAATAAAAAACAGAATTTCTTGAGAGTATTAAGAATTGCCATGATTGTTATTATTTTATATTTAATAATTAAACTCTGTTAAAATTCATCTAATGACTAAATGTTTTTTTTTATATCTCATTAGTGGTGTCAAAGTACAATAAGATCTAAACTCGTAAAACCTCGCTCTTATTGAACCGTTTGGCTTGAATTATATCATTAATTGATAAATAATTAACGGTCGCATTCCTCGAAATTCCGAGGGTGTACGAGTAAAACAAATACCAGATTTGAATTCAGTGCATCAAAATACACAAGAAACATACTTGATTTAGTTCGAAAAATTTTTTTACTAATAACTGCTATTTTTCGCAATAGTTAGCGTTGTTTTTTGCAATTTACTCCAAATTTTGGAGGTACATTGGCCAATCTGACCCTGGATTCGAATTCAGCGCGTCAAAATTCATAAAGATAGATGGGTCCGGTCAAGACCACGTTTACGTTATGGTGTTAATAACGAACCCAACTTTTTTCTATACTTTTTATAGGGTGTAAATAATATAATAACATGTTTTCGTGAAGGGTCTCAATTACAGAACTTAAATAACTTTTCAAAATAAAAATACGGAATTGTATTTTCCCATTTGCATTTTGTAGCCGGAAACGTCTCCTATAGTTTGATCACAGAAACAGCATTTTTCTCTCGTAATTGTGATTTTTTAGAAAGAAATCCTTAATTGATTGTTTGTCGTTGAAACGTTTCAATGAAATGTACATCAGCGAATTTGGACGAATCTCGGACACGGATGGAAAAGTAAATAGGAAAATGGAAGTGACGAATGTGGGTCAGGCCGGATGTGTTCTCGTGGGTCGCTTCTAATCGATCAATGCCAACATCTCGAGCGAGATCGAAGTATGGATCCCGCGACATCTCGCGATGGTATGAATCGCTCCGTAAAACCATTCAGCACAAATTGTCCACTCGAAACGCGAGGGCCCCGGAACCGTCAATTGCGCATTGACGTATCGGCGAAGCAAAGCAAGGTCGATCGACTCAACGATCATTGACGCTATTATATTTCCACCATTGTAATTAATTCCGCCATCATTAAATTCAATCAAATATCACTCACGTATCTCAAAAGTTATTCTCCTCAAACTCGTATTTATTCCATTTGATTATGAAACGCGTCTTTGAATTTTCATACATTGAAATTTCTACACGCGCGATAGTATATAGAACTCTTATCGCAAAGTCGGTTAAAAAATGCTTCAATTTAATGTGTTGTTGCAAAAAAAAGAAAAAAAAACAAGATTGAGGGATGGACAACTATTTTAGTGAAAAAATAAGAAAAACTCAACCTTGGAACTCGATCTTGATGGCAATGCGGAAATCGTCGACTCTGAATTCGCACACTCGTCTTCCCTCGTATATTCCTTGAGCAATTTTATTATATTAATGTCACAGTCGATGCTCGCTCGTGACATTATGTTTTCGTTATTCGAATCAGGGATCCTTGAGACTAATTTTTACGCCTGCGGATTTATATCACATTCTAATTATGAGACAGCATTTTGTTACGTAAAGTACAAAAAAAGAGGGAATTCTAGTTCCTCGGCTTATGGGCGACAATAAAAGTGGCTTATCAGGTCACTAATAAAATTGCAAATTTCTCTAATTTCTCGGGATCATAAGGCGTCGACGTTTCGAGACGCGAATATACAACCGATATTGCGTCTTGCCTCGGTAACTACTTGGCACGCCTCCAAAGTTCCGAGGAAGAAAGGTGAAAGCGAGACGAAAAAAAAAGTCGCGAACTCGATTACATTCGAGAAAGATGCGTCACTTGACGGAGATCACTTGATTCTCGAAATTCCGTTAATAAAATTATTACTTTGGAATTCTGGGAAATGAATTCTATGAATTCTTACATTTTATGATACATAAACAAATCAAATGTTGGCGAAGTTCAAAATGTACTTGATGCCCCTTCGTTTTATAATTTTTTAAAGGATGTAACAAGATGATGAGAATATCAATTATTTCCATATTAAAAATGGAAATATATAATTTGATAAAATCAAGATGCAAATTTTCTATTTTTTCCAAAATTTTTAAAATTTTCAATCTCATATATTTACTGAGCTGTATTGAACGAGAAAAATTCGATTTTAGGTACATAATTTGTAACATGGTATTACTCAAAAACAAGGTGGATGATTTTTTGAAAAATATTATATTAGAATCAGTTTTTACAAAATTTGAACATAATTTTAAACATACTCGACCTGTTTTTGTCTTCAGTTCAAGAATTTCATTCTTATGTTTCTTTCGAAACAATGCCATGATGTATGCATTTTGAATTTTGCACGTGAGTAAAAGAATCTGAATAGTCGGCCACATTGTCCCAAAATTGGCTTACTCAGCTGCAACAATAAACAAAATACAAAAGACCGACTTTTGGGATCGGTCGACGATTGGGCCACCGACCTCAAATTCTTTAACATAAGCAAAATATTGATGGTAATCATTTTAATTCGCTTCAAAAATTTTGGTTTTCGCACCTTCCTCGTCCTTCCATGGCAAATCGTTCCCTGTATAGTTCTGGAATTCTCGAGAGTGTGTTGAACGCAAGTGGGGACGTGTAGCACGTTCGGTGCAAGATACGTGATCGGTGTGTTTACGATAGGATTCGAGAAATAGAAAGTCATGGACACGGCAAGGAGGACTTTTGTAGTTCACCGAGCACGCCGAGTCAACAACCTGATAAAATAAAGCTGACGGATCGAAGCGGATATGGCAAGGAAATAAAATCTTTCGGAATTTTTTTCACTCAAATTATCGAAGAATTTTGCGAAAGCGGAAGGAGATCTCGATCTCGATCTCGAAGAGAGAAAAATGCGTTAAAAAAGCCTTGACAAAACGCGATCGTGAGTCACGGCTGCTTTTGTGCCGTTTAGAACGAAACTCGGTGATAATTATCATCGCAAATTATCCTACGTCCGGAAATCTCGAAAACTCAATCGCACGGCGGATACTTTTTTCAATCGCATTGTCGAAGGTAACGTTTACTCTTTTTTTCGCTACCACAAGCGAGCAATGACGATACGAACAATTTACTTCCACGAAAGCGTACAATGTTCATAGAAAAAAAAAACATAAATATCGATCGGTGTGTTCAAACATTCGACAAACTCATGTACAATTGAAGAATAATAAAATATGCTTTATGAAGATTCCACTACTACTTTTTGTATAGTCAATTCAGTGTATATTATGAGCAATTAAATAAAAAACCACGAAAAATTTCAGCTTGATATAACACAGATGATTTTTTTTCGCATTTCACTTCTTAATGTTTTTAAAAAATATTATTCAGTTCCGTAAAATTTTCTCAACTGCCAATTAGTACTAATCTTGTTTTCCATCCAAAAGCATGTATTGTTATCTCATTACTCACGTAATTTCTGAATTGTGAATGGACGACGGAAGAAAATTGATTCATATTTATACAACATTTTAAGAATAGCATTTAAAGTGAAATGGAATTATTTTTGTGAGTCTTATTTACAACAGTAAATTTTATTTTGCTCTATCGAGCAGGTGTTTATCCGCATCTTGACCGTGTTAATCTTTAATATTTTGATGTACGATATCTTCTTAACGACGTGGTAAAGTGAATGAAATTGAAACGCTGAATATCTTCATTTATCAATTTTTAATTAAAAATTAACGGTTCATTATTTTTTGGTTTGTAGCAGAATCTCCTTAAGTACTTTTATACCTTTATCCTTATCCTAATACTTATATCCGTTAATGAGTGCATTCTAAAAAAATGATACAGCGCAAAAACAAAAAAAAATTCTTTAAACAACGAGGACGCGAGCACTCTGCGTGAATTAAAAATCACGTAACTTTCTCCATGTCGTTATAAAAGAATAATACGCAAGAACGAACTTCCGGGTGTGCGACTAAAATTAATCGAGGCCAAAAGTATGAAAACAGAGACGTAAACAAAATATTTTTGAGACAATTATACCTTTGAGGACAGTATAATAAAAATGTGAGTTAATCGGGCTCTCATCAACGAAGAAGATAATGAAAGAAGACGATCAAAGCTTTGGAGTCGCCTTTATTAAAGATAGAATCTAAATTCCGAAGATTCGTATCTACATTTTAACTGCTGATAGATCTGGCGAGTGTCGAGGCTTTAATTTTATTGCATCGGGTTTCGCATGATTTAATTGGTGGTACTTTAATTGATCTCTGCACGGATGAAGAAAGATAGAAAAGCGAGAAGAGAGAAAGAGAGAGAGGGAAATGAACTACAATTTCATTAACACGAGCTCGTGCTCGAGCTCTTGAATTTCCCCCTGTATCAGGGAGCACAAATACGATCATACCGTAGGGGGATATATCAAATTGCTTCATCGTCAAGTGTCACTTTATTCGACGAACACGAGTCCATGCGAAACTCCTCCAACAATTTTATTGACCGTGATTGATTGTCGATGATATCGACTCGTTCGCTTTATCTATTTATTTTTTGAATTCATGTCTCAATAATCACGGCTTTAAAAAGTAGGTGTGTTCGTTAAGTATAAGGAAAAAATAGCTTGCTCGGATTACGAGTAACTTTTGAATTAAAACAATTAGCTGTTGTGAAATAATCCCCTCAATTATCTTGTATCGTTTGAGTGGAATATTTTTTTAATGGGAGATGCATGTACATCGGACGATGATCAATCGCGTTACGCCCGAGGATTAATATCACCTTGCTCAAGTTTTATCGAGATTGTATCGAGAGAATCGAGTACTTCCCTCCTCTGAACTTTGAGAAAAGAGAAAAAGAAGAAGGCACCTTGATTATCGCACGCGATATGACAGTTTATCATTACGCAGGATAAGAGCAATTCCAAAGCGACGTCCGATTAAAAATTGACGGATGATACTCCGTGAGTAAAAAAGCGACTCTTCGTAAGTTTTCACTTTCTCAGCGGGTATCACAAGCAACAAAGTTATTAAATTTCGTAAATTACGGA
This sequence comes from Cremastinae sp. B BG-2022a, assembly GCA_030522605.1. Lineage (NCBI taxonomy): Eukaryota > Metazoa > Arthropoda > Insecta > Hymenoptera > Ichneumonidae > Cremastinae sp. B BG-2022a. The sequence continues at coordinate 54,689 of JAPYYX010000046.1, forward strand.
GTTCTCTCTCAATATCGAATAATTGAGCTTTAAAAAATTATAATAAATCTATCGATCCGCAGAATCGAGGTCTAATTGAATTTTTTAGGAGAATGTACTTTTGTTGAAAAATTACTAATGTTGGTCGTCCGAATTTGTCGATTTTTTTATTATTATACATAACTATTAGAATGTTTAATAAAATGATTTTTTTTAAAGAACATTGATAGATCGTCAAAGTAATCGTAAACAAAAGTCCCGACCAAATATGCACATGAGTCCTTAATATTATTATTTGGAGGTGGCGCTTGAAATTTTATTACTTATAAAAACGGATCACTGTACAATAATGAAAAAGATGGTTTTTGTAGGAAATTTAACGCTGCAGAAGAAAGGATTTAATGAAGATCGCGTGAGTCTAGCCATTTCGGAGTTATCAAACCTCAACTGCTGAAGTGTTTAATACAATAATGTTATTCGGTTATCAATGCAACAGAATCAACTCGTGCTATTTAGATACTTTATAACACATATTATTTTATTACTATAGTAACTTGGTTGAGATTGCACTTGACTCTTTTACATATTTATTTTCGTTATTCGGACTTATATCATTTCGGGACGTTGAATTAATTTTCTTCGCCAACGATCAACATCCGGCTTATCTACAATAAAAATAGATCTGCTTTTTTGGGGCTTCGATTGCGACTCCTCCTTCCTTTTCGCCGGATGCTGCTGCTTAAATCGCGTTGGTGATTAATTGACAAAAATTCCCGGTAAATTTTAACCCTCTTTTTTTATCGGACCTTGAAAACATCGATTTGTCTTTATATCAAATAAACGGTCAAGCGATCTAGAGATTCAGCGATATCGATTTTCTGAGGAATGAGAGATCTCTTATCGATTCTTCTCAAGCAGTTCTATCGTTCTGTCATATTTTGTCATATTAGTGATACAAATGTATCCTAAATTTTTTGCAGAATCTCGTAATTTTTGGCCAGTTTGGCTTACATTATCGTTATTTATCGTTAATAACTAATTCAACAGGTCAGAAACCCTAAGTTCTTTTTCTTCTATACTCAGGAAACAATTTATTTTTGAAAATCAAATCACGGAATCCCCATCTACTCAACGCTAAGAGATTAATATTCAATCGCGAATATCTTCGTTAAAAATTGAGGTTGGCAAATTTTGTGTGTAATTTATCATTTGATCCCAGAAACAGCAATTTCCATTATAATTGATTTTTTGGCAGACTTCCTTGATTGCTTTTTCCCAACCGTACGGTCTTTTGTTTTTTCGCTGTCGCGATCGATACAGTAGTTTCAGAGAAATTCGCTCTAACGTCGAAAAATCATGAAAGAGCATTAGTCCCGGAACGAGAAAGTCTCGCCATCAATTCAATATTAAAGAAGAGAGAAATCAGAAGAGGGGAAAATAAGGCTTCGAGCAATCTTATATTGTGTCCTACCCAGTAAACAGGCCATCAGGAAGTATTTTTTCAACGGAGCATTAATTTGTGTTTTTATCACAAATGGATCAATCACTTGTCCACACAAAGAAAAGAGCAACAACAAGAGCGCGAAACGAGTACGAAAACATTCAAGGTTTCGAAACTTTCCTGTTGAAGCGATTGCGGGACGGTTTTTCTTATTGGGGTCGAACGTGTGCGAGCGGTTAACGTTTCAGCTTGATCCAAAGGGCTCGTATTCTCTATTCGCGCGTTCTCCTACACAAATCATCTCGGTTACACACATTATTGAGCAATCGAGCAAATCGTCGACATCCTCGTTCTGACATGACTCGTAAATACGGATGAATCTTCGCGTCCTCGCCACGGGAACTCTCTACAATACAAATTTACTTTCGGAATGAAACTTCGCTGCTTCCGAGAAAAACCCACGAAACACGAATACTAAATTCGTTTACTAAATTAAACGAATTATGTACTCTAATTTTATCTAAATACTTAATTATAATGCTAATCCTTATATTCGAAAGAAAACTTATAAGACTCTGTGCAATTTTACCGGGAAACGTGGATAATTCTTTCATTTCTTGAATGCAGATGTCACTAGTGTTCGCGTTTCCGATATAAAGATATGCGTCGACCTCTTCCTTATCATTCGAAGTAAATGCTACGAGCATTTTTATCTCAATATGATAATGTAGGATATACGGATAGATGTCACGACGATCGGACTGGACGGCGATTTTTTTAAAAAATCCCCAAGAGTGAGATATAAACGTCATTGGGATGATAAAAGGCTTTTCTACTCTTCCATCGATATCTTATCTTTGTAACTTTTTTATGCTTATCGATGAAAAATATTAGACGTCCCAAGAATAAATTTCCATCGTTATGTGTACGATTGTCGAATCTGGTTTGAAACGACAGAAAATGCATTTTGATTATTTTGTTGAAAAAATGTAGAATTTTAATTAAAAGCAATTTCGAATAAAAGATACTAATTTTTTTCTAGACAGATTTTTTCTTCAATACTGAATAATTGAACATGAAAAAATTATGATACATTCCTTTCGATCAGAAGAATAGCGATGAGTCTAGTTTTCGATGAGAATTCATTTATCAATGAAGAGCAATCACCAGGGAAAAATTAATGGATTTAATAAATTTCGGATTTCTCTTTCAATATCGAATAATTAAACTTCAAAAATTATAGTATATACGTTTCGATCCGAAGAATGGCAGTCTCGTCGAAATTGTTATGAGAACCTACTTATTGATTAATAAGAAAATGAGCAAAGATCGAACAACAACTTTCACGCGGGAAACGAGTGCCCGAAGTTGGTTTATTTTTTTATCAATCAATAAATACATTCTCATGAAAATTTCGACGAGACATGCATTATTTAGATCGTAACGAATATACTATAATTTTTTGAAGTTTAATTAATCGATTTTGATAAAGAATTCTAAAATTACTTGTGATTACTCTTAATAAAAAATGTTCATGCAGTTATTTTTTCTACAGTATTGAAAAATCGAGCTTAAAAAATGATGGTACGTTCCTTTGGATCAGAAGAATTCCTTTAGAAAGTTTTCAGTATCGAGAGATTTTTTCATGAATGAATGAATTTTCACGATTCGTGTTTGACAATGCGATAGAAATTTCCCCTCGCACGGCCACAATTTTTTCAAAACCCCGACGCAAGAATGATAAAATGTTGCTGCGTCACATTGGTAACTCATCCGTTTATTTTTCTCAATGTAACCAGACTGAAGCAATCTTACGCAACGAGATATGTGCATAAGTATACACTGTAATATTGAAATCAATGATGAGTCTGCCGACGCGACTCTATGTACATTAGAAAATTATTGGGCAGGACACCGTTACGAAGATCAAATCAATCTACGTCGTTTTCGTTTTTTTTCGAGATTTTTTTTTTGCAACACGAGAAAAACAGGACTCGATTTTTTATCTCTATTTTTTTCAATTTCTTTTTAGAAAAGGATTAGAGTGAGCCTTTTGGCGAGAGCCAGGCCTTTAAACCTGCAAATCGTAAATTCGCTTTTCACCGGGATTTGACGTCAATGATTTATAAACGAGATTGCAGATTATGAAGAAGAGCGGATTTCTGAAGCTTCTCCGCTATCCGAGATCCTACGATTAATATTAATCAAGAGCGGGAAACGATCTTCTCTGAAGAGACGAATGGATCTTCAAGCTGAACACGAACAATACAGAAAAAAGAGAAAACGAATAGAATAAAACAGGAGGTTAAGCAAGGATTTTTGGCACATTTTCCGCGCAATTCTAATTATAGAAAATTCACCTTCGCCGTATGTAATTTTACATTTCCGTCTCAGTGATATTGGCTCGATGGCAAAAGTCTCTAGAGACGCACGACATTAATCAAAATATCATTAATACGATTATTAAATCCAGAAACAATTAAAAGATAACCAATGAAATAATTCGAGACTAAAATTCAAATAGTATTTTATCTCATCGTGCTCAAAAGATTGATGGACTCGACTCGTAAATCTCAATGATATTCATTAGTGAGAAAAAAAAAACAATAAACGTGAGGTATCAATCAACATTTTTTCCATACGATTCATTTTGTGCGATGGAGGAAAATTTTTTCGAGTATTCAATTTCTCTTGATTTATCTCAAATGACAATTTGTTGTCTTGATATACATATGTGTGATTTCTTCGTGATAAAAACGCACGGGAAAAATTTTATCCTTGGAAATCTTCCTGTATTCGTGGCATACGATGACTCATTTCTCTTACTCCAACGAATGAACGTACATTTTTTTGTGTACATTGTACACGATTATTATCTCGTTTCGTCACCTTACAGCAAATCCGTAGAAACATGCGATAACGAATTTAGGACTTCATTAATATTCCATTATCATCCCATCTTCCTCGAGATACGTGAGCAAACAGGAATTAAAGTTCCGATGTAGGAAAAAAAAAATTTTTTTTGATCGTATTTTCGTCAGGTGGAGCACAAGAAAATTTTTCCTATAATCGAAGGGGCAAAAAAGCTCATCAAAAAATTGGGAAAGCTCTCGATGTAGGCGAGAGCGAGAAAAATCTCGAGGATTCGAAGTTCGCGGTCAGTCGGTGGCGAGAATCGAATTGATGCTGAGAGAAAAGTGCACCTGGTGACCACGAAGGTCAAGGATCCCACACGCGAATATTTATTCGAGCGCGAGTAGAGCACGAAAGGGATTTCGCAATCGGAAAAGGTACGGGCAAGCGCAGGAGAGACTCGAATCGCGGCGTTTGGACGACGTCCACACCGCGACATTTATTTTTGAGGCTTCTTAGCTGTGTTCGATATGCAAATAACCAATGCAAATATCGGTTAATAAATTCGTTACAATCTTATACCAACACTCACGATCCTTACGTGCTTGCACACATTCGTGTGGGATTAAACGTCATTTAATTTCTTAGAAGGCACACAGATTTTTGCCCCACTCGTCTCATTTTGGAGCAACTTTCTCGTGCCAATATTTCTAATAATGAATATGAAGTAACAGTTAATGTACCGATCATCGTATAACGTAGAAAGTACCGTGTGACTCATGCACGTAATTCATTGCATCATAAAAAAATTCTCAGCAACGCGCGTTCATTCAAAAATTGATTTTTTTTTCTTTTTTTTTGTAAAAATTTTGTTTCACGAAATTTTGTGTGCTTTAGGATTATTTATACCTCGAAAAATGTCTTTCTTATTTGCGGTATGACTTGTGTTTATTACACGTGCCAGAGACAAAAAATGGAAAAAATTCTGAGCGATCGCGAAGCTCGTATTTCATGGAAAGCGAGAGAGAAATGTGAGGAAAAAGGGACAATGAAACGCGCAAACAGTATAAAGGAAGATTTCAGTCCCGGCTGGCGCCAAGTTCTCTCCTTTTTCCTTTCTATGCTCGCCTATCGTGTTCGCTCAGACGAAAAACGCGACGTACACCAACTGCGCACTTTTTCAAACCAGATTATTGATCGTTTCTTTCGATAAGAATTTTCGAGTCTCTGGAATATATTTTCTTTCTCAAATTTCTCAATCCCTATATAATTAAGATCCCATTTCGAACAGATTAGTTTAGTATTTACGTTCTATCGAACTCTAGTATTGAGAAACAAAATCTATTTTTGGATAATAAAGATTTCAGGATGAACAGCAAAATTCCTAGCAGGATTATAATATACAAGTGCATCTTGCCAGATTTGAAGTGCATCGTCTTCTGGAAGTTTTTCTGGAGCTTACCTGGAAGGCTCTAACGAGGCCAACATTGTTTTTTTCCTCAGATGTAAAGCTATTTTATCTCGTAATTTTCGAGGAATTTTATCTTGTATACTTGTAACGAAAAAACAAGTTGATTTTTTTATTCCCTGGTTTTTGATGCATTTTTTAATGGCGTATAGTAACTGTAGCATAGAGACATATATTTTTTAACCTTTCAAGATTTATGGTAAAGTGAGTTCATGAATTGTAAGAAAAATATATTTTTAATTTTTTTCATTGCACGTTGACGTATAATAGTTACTGATGACGTTGTCCCATCAATTTGTAAGTTACTGTCATTCTTAAATTAATGACAACACACCAAGTCTTAATTCTTGTATTATTTGCTTCGTCGCGCAAAAATCCTCCAGAGTGAGTGGTAATTGAAAAATTCTACTTTTGACTTTTGGAATTTGCAATATTTTAGAAAAATATATACGTTATCTTTTCATCGTCGAAAACATTTAAGGTTTTATCAAGTCTAGTTATTAGGAAAAAAAATCCTGAAAATCACAATTTTTGTATCTTTATACACAGGCTGTTATGATAGAAACACTATTGTGGCTACGATTTGGAACTTAACACTAATCTTTTGAACTTTGGGAAACCAAAAGCTAATACAGGAAAAAAGAGAAAAAAAAGAAATTTTTTGTTATTTTTTAAATTGCTCATAGTACACATCCGATGTTTTAAAAAATAAGAGAAAATTCTTTGAAGTTGTAAAAAGAGTTATGCAAAAATTAAAAAAGCTTTACCATGTAAAAGTATTTATATGTAGGATTGGAGATCGCAATTGAACAGTGCTCTGATGCGAGAGCGTATTGAAAATTGTGATTTTCAACAATAAATATGTCGATATTTACGTGATAAAACCTCTTTATTTGATAAAGAACTTTAATCACGATAAATGCACTTCATATGAAAGGTTTGTGCAAATTTTTATTAAAGTAAGACTGAAAAATACATTGTGTCAATTTTCCAATTACGTTCTACATTATTCCCTCGATGGGAAAGTTCCTGTGCATTGCAGAACACAAATTCTTACAAAATACGTCCCTGTAACGAAAGTAAAATGTAAATACTGCTAAAATGTCAGGACTCGATTTTTCGATTCCCCATCTATTTTTACAGCATACATTTTTTAAGACATTTTTCGGAAGAGTTTACATTTAAAAATGTGTCGTCGGGTGAACAAGTTCGGAATACGACCGTGCGGCGCGCACTTGCAGCGCTCACGTGCTCGCGTAGTTGCACAGAGCGACACGAAGCAAAAATATCCAAGTGCCGATTGGTCGGTAATGGCGCGCGGATAGAATTCGCGAGCTTGCGAGCTCGTCTGTAACACGAGTATTCACACCATCAAAAAAACACACATTCACGAGAATAGAGCCTCATCGGCTCTCTCGACTCTCTCAAACACGGTCACATTTGCATACCGATGACCCGCACACGCGTTTAGAAAAGTATTCGTGAGATATCGCGAGTAAGTAGGAAATAGCGAGCGCGAGAGATAACACGTTCGAAAGAGACGCATATATACACGTAAAACGTAAAAAGAGAACGAAGAAGCGAGCAAGAAATAACTCAACTCCTAAACGAGAGCGAGAGTGATGGACAGAGAGCGAGAGAGACATAAAAACGTAAAATATAGGGAGATAAACATGCATCGGCGTAGCGAGAGCGAGAGAGAGAAAGAACGAAAGAGAGAGAGCGAGAAAAATGTAGAAGAGAGCACGCCGAAGCCTGAGCGAGAGAGAAAGAGCTCGCGGTAGTGTAAGAGATTCACGGACAATGAAGAACGTCGCACCACAGCGGCGTTCGGTATCTCGCTCGTTCGGCTGTGCGATGCCATTGCTTAGTGCTCTCGGTATACCCGAACGCAGCTTCATTTGCCGCGTAACGATATTTCGACGTTCGTGTGTAATCGAGTTATCGGCGTGTGCATCGTGTGCACATGATCGCACGGGGCAAACACTAACACCCTCTCGCGTCGACATCGGCAGGCGAACTCGGCAGAGCGTGGTGGGGGTCGGGCAACCAAGGGAGGCAAAAGACGAAGCGTTGAAAAAAGGCAGCGAAGACGAAAGAAAAAAAAAGGAGGAACGCGAGTAGTAGTAGTTGCCGCTGAGAGAGAGAACGAAGCATACAGTGCCCGTTTAGTCTCGTCGAGTTTTGTCGTGAATTTTCACTCCTCGCGACCGGCTTCTCGTGGATCGCTTTTCGTCGCTCCGTGCACGAATTTACACGCGCGTCGCGTGCACGCAGTAAAAAAAATCAGCCGATCACTCGCGAAGACGATTCCTCGAATGTTGTGAAAAATTTTTATTTTTTCTGTCATCTCGAGCTCAGTGTCTCGTCGTTGGAAAAATCCACAATCTGATTTTCGTCTTTTCTCCGAATTTCGAGCAACCGCGAGAGACAGAGGTATCGGAACGTAAGGAGCGAGCACGCGGTCGAGCGCAGGCCGGAAAGAACTTGTAACCGTGAAGCGTGTGTTTTATCAAAAAGCGCGCAGCACTCGCGGTGAACTGTACGAGCGAGACAGCAAATCGCACCAACGAAAGAGACGTTACAAGGGACGATCCAAATTTCACCAACTACTTATCGGAATTCGGAATAAGAGAGAGAGATAAAAGAAAAGCGAATGTCTTTCATCTCGTCGTCGTGGAACATTCGTCGGAGAAGAACGAGAGTGAAATCCCGGTGTCGGAGGTAGTTGACGAGGACGATCCAAATCTGTACATATTATAAATACATTATATATGATATACACACACATACATAAATATATATAAAATCGTACACAAGCTCTCTCTCTCTCTCACTCTTGATCTCTCTTGGACGAAAAAAAGCGGAACAGAATCGTGAACGAGAAGGAGAAATAGAGGAAACCGAGAAACGTACACACAGTCGAGAATAACGTCGTCTGCTTTTTCGTCATCGCGTTATTCGTGCTTCAAAATACACGCACACGCAGCGACCAACACGCTCGCACGTCCGTGCGAATAAAGTGACAAATACATGTATATAAGAGAAGTTTTGCGACAAGAGCCAAGAACGTGAGATAGCGAGACATCTCGGACTCGAAGCAATCGCATCTGTACGGAGAAAAGGTCGAAAATAAAAAAGAAATCGTTCGATTGAGAGAGATTTATATTTTTTACGGCTGATTCGCGATCGGGACATCCCCTCTGTGGTGGATTATTTGAAAATTTGAAGATTAAATAAATCGAAGAAGTCTCGCGATGAACGGAAGGCAACAGGCGAATGGTGAGAATCGAGGAAGAAATGGCCACGTGCTGGTGTGGGAACAGCCGGGTCTCGAAGAGACCGACAGACGACCACACAGACAGCGAGGTACGTCAACATCATTTTTTTCCCTCCTCTTTTTTTTATTTCTCTTCTCACCTCACCGTCGACGAATAAATTCACCTAACAGTGAAATTATATCGAGAAACGTCCTAACCGCGGGGCTATTAAATTTTTCGTTAAAAACAGGTTATGCGAGATTTAATATCAATTTCGAGATTTCTCCGATAGATATTTGCATAATTCGTGCGAAAGGGGTCGGTCGAAGACTAGAACTCGAGTGTCACTGTTTTCGAGCTATTGTTGTGTTTGGCTCGTTTCCGCGTTAGTTTACAGGCCGAGGTAACCAGTCCGTTGTTGCTATCTATTCGGAGCAGTACTACGACTCGTTTGTTATTTGTTATCATTATTATTTTGTTTTTTCATTACAAGGCGCAATCACGAGCTTCAAATCTTTCGGAGATTATATTTTCAGCAATACTCTCGAATTAATTCGCCGTTTGTATTTATTACTTCGAAGATGAAAAAAATGATAACGAATAAAATGTTTGCACGGAGAATTCGCGTATCGAACGAGAGTCGACGGAGTTGGTTGCGCGCGCATCCGTGTAACTCGAAACTCCTGGCGGTATTTCCGCGAACTTGTCAACATCGAGAGTGCCTAACCTTCATCCCGTTCGCACTACCACTAGTCCACTATTCTTTAGACCATGGGGTTGCGCCCCCTGAAAACAAGATTACATACGCAGCGTTTCACCATGGCAACGGCTGAGGGAGAAAAAAATTGCGTGCGTATTCTCATCGAACGCACGACACGAGAGGTACGAAAGCACGTGCGCGCGTTCAACCGGTCACGTGGTCGCCCGCCAGCCGGAGGGTTTCCCCCTCTTCGTGCGCATCATCGCGCATGTCACGGAGAAATCTGTCTCTTTCTCTTCAGCCCTGTGGGACCCGCGGGCGGCCTGACTTAGCCCCATTAGCTGCCAATACACAATAATAATATAACTTTTTTCGATTTTATTCCAACATTTGCAATATTATCAGGATTAGCGAACTTATTTAGTCCGTGTATTCAGAAACTATTCTAAAGACGTGAGAAACACTTTAATCAAGGATTAACATGACTTAACCTATAATAAAATACACTATACCAAAAAATATGAGGATTGTCTGAATACCGGCCATGAATTATGATATTCCTCGAAGCTGGGAAGTTGGACAGTATAAAAGATTACAAGAAGTTAGGGTCGGAGAAGATAAGAAGCGTGACCAACAGAAAGTCACTCTTGGTAGAAGTTTTTGAGATACCTTCAGTATTTTTTCGAAAAAATGTCTTCTTGGAAAATGGGTTTTTCCAGACAATGGGCTTCGAGCTCGTTATAAGTAAAAGTGATCGACAGCGGAAAATGTGGAGGAAACGCCTACGCTTTGAGGAACGTATCTTCTCACCTTACTTACTCCGTATACAAGGAATCTTAAAATAAAACTAAACGATGTTCATTCCAACGCGCAGGTTGAGTTAGCGAAAATTTGCACGAATTCCGATGTGTCAACACCGAAGTCGAATATTTTTTGTAAATTGATTAATCGACACTCCTCCTTGGGCATTTTTATCTAGAAATTTTGGAGACACTAAAAAATTTCGAATTTCGAGTTTGGGAATTATTTGAAGGTTATGAGAGAATCTTTAGTATCGGGACGACTCGTTTGCGCAAGGACGTCGAGGAGGATGTCTGTCCGCTAAATCCGCTTTCCTTGTCCGTACGTTCATTCGCGAGCTCGGTTGATCCTCAAGGTTACAGCCGAGCCCTTGGAGATATTTTTTTTTCTCCCTCGCAGTCCCGTTGTGTCGTTAGGGGTTCGAAGTATTATAACTTACCGTCGGTTTCGCAAAACTTGTCCTTTACTTGAGATGACAGACCCCTCGGTATCGAATGCCCCAACCGGAATCGACTTTTGTTCGAATTCAAAGACACCCTCGTTTCCTTTCAATTTTTTTTTTTCATTACTCACCTCTTCTTCGAAGGTACTCCTGTGATTGTTTAATCTCAACGGAAACTTTGCGCAGCTGCGCACAAGGCTGTTATAATAGCTCAGCAGCGGTTGGCTCAAATTCGTCATATAACTCGAAAGATAAAAAAAAAAATTTCTAAAAAATGCATTTTCGAATTGATTTTTAATTGCTCGAGTGAAAAATTATTGGCAACTTCCAGGGCACACGCTGTTAGTAAATCCCAGCAAATTTTTCAAAATGATGATGCAATATATTGTTTACATTTTTGTTCAGACTTCGAAAGAAAAAAGATTCCGCGAATTTTAAAAGACAGTCACGAAAACATTTTCGACAGATTAAAAGCAAGTTGTTTTAATTGATGAATCACAGCTCAATATCCAGACGATAAAAATCTTCGGGTCAGCCTGAATGTCTCTAACCTAACTTTTTTATACTGTGTACTCCGAGGGTTTTGGCCAACAATTGGTTCAAATTCATAACGTGAATTGTGAAAGACGACTAACTTTGAATTCTACGAATCTCAAAATAGTTCAGTATAATTTAAAAAATTATAAATAAAATAATAGAAGCGAATGAGTGTCATCGTTTCCCGTTGGCGAAGGCAAACTTTGAAACGTGACGTCACGATGTGCGACAGTGCGTTCACGTGCGCGCCTCGCGCGACAGGCCCGTGCGAAAAAATACATTCTTTCGTCTCTCGGTGTTGAAGCGCCGCTTGCGTACGTAAATCTGGACTTGTCTCTCGTCTCAGCATTCATTGTCCGTACACGAAGTAGCGTTTTTATTACCAGTATTGTTGCATGAATAATCGATCATGAGAATATTAGTTTTACAATAATGTTACACGCTCATTATTACTGTATTCACCTGCATCGTGCGTTCTTTTTGGTTCTCATCCATTACATCACATCATCGTACAATGCGCGATTGCGATAATATTCGCAATATCACTACGGAAAATGAGAAACACCAAGACAGATTAAAAAAAAACAAGCGGCTATTTCCAAGCGAGTTTACCACGTGCTCGGCGGATGGCGCGACGTACGTTCACGAACGTTGCCGAACTAGTTTTCGTGACTCGCCATGGAAAGCGCACGTTTGTCCTCGAACCCTGACTCATCAACGTCCGATCTCCTTTTATACTCCCTCTTATCTTTTTACGTTCGCGAAATATCCAGGAAAACGTGTCTACAATCTTTTCATCGCTTAAACGAGAACAATCGATATCAAATTTATTTTTTGGCTAACCGGAATTGATATTTTGTCTTTATAAAACGAAGTTTAGGGAATTTGTTTTTAGATACTGATTTTGAAATATTTATTAACGAGAATGCATTCGAGCATTATTTATTGTCAATTATTCACGTGTCATTGGTCTAAGCAGATCTTGTATTGTCATGTTTCGTAGAATCGTTAAATTTTTGGCAAATCGAAGTAATTTTCAAATTTAATTTTCTCTTGCCAAATGTCGACTTTTATCCCTCTTGGCATAGGGGAGCGAGTGAAGTTTGGAAAAAGAAACAACTGAGCTAATCGGCTATTAAAAAAATGTCAATCTCGAAAAAAATGGTTTACGGTGATTTTTTTCCCTCGACGTAATTATTTATTTAAGTTTTAAAGATATTCAACCCACACGAGTGCGAGAGGGACAGATGCAAAACGGATTTTCTGTTTTCTCTGAGATTTTTGATATTTTAGAAAAAAGAAGAGAATCATATTACTTTTTGATCGATCAACCATATTTTCAAAGAGAACGATGTGTTTCTTTTTTTTCTTCGAAAATTGTTCATTTTTAGAAAAAATTGCAAAGTTCGATTTTGTACGATATAAGACACTATCGTACGATATTGAACGATGGTAATCTGTCTCAAAATATACAATTTTCGAAGAAAAAAATAGAACCACGTTGTTCTCCTTACTGACAAAAAAGCATCAGATACTACTATAAGATAATGAAGATAATTTTTGAAACTCAAAAAATTAAGACTTCATTTTTTTTACTCTGTATCTTCAATAAACAGCGCATTAAAAAACCACAAAAAATTATTCAACTTGAAGACATCCTCATAACACTCCATAAAATAAAAAATTCCTTTTTTTCTATGAAAGTCGAGAAATGCTGTGTAATGAAAATTCTAGGTCACTGGAATGTCACTTGATATTTGCATATTTATTCCACGATTTAAGCGAATGAAATAATCACGTGGACGCGTCTCTAGTGAATTTAAATTTTGTCGAATACCGTGAAGCGGGTAATTTTTACTAACTCGCGTGGTGCGAATTGAAAAGAGAATCGAGAAAATGCGTTGTCCTGGGAATTAATAGGCAATGTGTAATTTGCTATTAAATCGAAGGAAAATCGTCATGTGGTTAATCGTCAGATTGCGCGTGATCAACTTTTTTCCATACGTCTCTCGAATATCATGTGACGAACTGGCACAAATAAAAATCAATGTGAAATTATGGGAGACCTTAACGCGATTGGGATCTCGGCCAATAGACTCCTTTACCACTGACCGTCATCCCTCTATGCAATTAAAAAAATATTTCCATAATAATAAAAAACGCTGATAAACAAATAAATGTTTTTAATGTGCAAAAAAAATTTGGCTCCAATTTAAAAATTTGAAAAACTACGGAACAAAATAAATTAAAAAATGCAAATCCTCTATGCGATTAAAAAAATATTTTCATTATAATGAAAATTGCTGATAAACAAATAAATGTTTTTAATGTGCAAAAAAAAATTTGGCTCCAATTTAAAAATTTGAAAAACTACGGAACAAAATAAATTTTAAAATGCAAATCCTCTATGCGATTAAAAAACATATTTCCATAATAATGAAAATCGCTGATAAACAAAAAAAAGTTTTTAATGTGAAAAAAAATTTGGCTCCAATTTAAAAATTTGAAAAACCACGAAACAAAATAAATTCGAAAATGCAAATGTTGATCTTTTCAAGTTTGGTTGTAGCATGTTAGGGAGATACTTGGAGTATGCCCTCGTGAAAGAAGGCTGTAATTGGCAAAATGCCATCGTAGCCAAGTGGAAGAGCTGGCAATTCGCGTTACCGTCGTGATCCAGGCTCGTCAGGAACTCCTACGCTTTTTTTCGCTATTATTAAACGTCCTAATGTCGATGTCGTGAAAGCATTATAATGTATAAATAGCGTGAACGAACACAGTTGTGAAAAAATCATATCGATACCATCAAATTATATTCATATTTTTTAGAATTTTTACGCAAACGCAAACATTTTTTTCGTAACACTTTTTCAATCTCAGCTTTTTCTAAAATAATTATTTGTATAACTAAGTTTATAAATAAATAACTTTGATGAATACAGTTTCGAAAAAAATCAAATGGACGCCTTAAAAAAATTCAATTTTTAGAATTTTTATGTAAATTCAAAAAAATTTTCGTAATAGTCTTTCAATCTCAGCTCTCTCTAAAATAAATATTTGTATAAATAAGCTTATAAATAAATAACTTTAACGAATACAGTTTCGAAAAAAATCAAATGGACATCTTAAAAAAATTCAATTATTTATTTCTACGTCGTATCAATAAAGTTAACGGGAATTTAAAAAGGTTCTCGCTGAAGAGAATGATGATTCAGTTCAAACACTCCTCTCGAAAATAACCATTCGTTGACAGAGACTTTGGTTTTCGCACAGAGACTTTTTTTCTTTTTTTTTATTCGTTTTAAAAATTATCTGCGGGTGTGTCTGCGTCAGTGCAAGTATTCTCGGAGCAAGAGGCGTGATCCAGCGCAATAAAAGAACACCCGCGAGTGTATCGATGATGCGTATTACATAATTGTATCTTTTGTAATACATTTTTTTCTCTCGCGTTCTCGATGATGATGATGTTGGAGCAATTGTGACTGTGAATTTCAGGGCCAAGTTGGCGAATATGATTAAAAATGCTTCTCCCCTCTCTCTCTCCTCTCTCCTTTTTTTGCGGGTTAATCCGGGTCAATCGCGTGTCTCTTCTTCAATCTTATTTTCTTCTCATGCATAATTTATCTCGGCAAACGAATCAGGAGAACTTAAAAAATAATTCTGTCCAGATTCTCTGAAATTTCTACTGACGTCGTTCAACGTATTAAAACTATAAAAAGAATACTTTTTGAGATCTAATTTTTTCAGACAAAATTAAATACAGATATACGAGTAATAAAACGGATTGGACAAAATAATCGCTTTTGGTTTTGTTTCGATGTTCGCGTTATCGTTCATGTGCTTCGGTTACTCGACGGATCTTACAATTTCGCAATGACGAAGCCATCATTCCGGGGACCGTGGATTTTTAAAATGATTTTCCTACTCTCAATCTCGCAATTACTCGAGATACAATTTTTTCCCCTTTTCTTTCTCTGCCCCTCGGCGTAGCGATATTGTCGAGTGAAATTTAATTGTCTCCTTGTTATCGTTCATAAAATGTAGTGGAATTGTTTGTGGAAATTTTGCTACTTTGATTTTTCCTGGTCGCATTTTATTTTGATTTATATTCTATAGAATATTTTTTTATCTTGAAAATACTACACTCGAGAAAATGTAATCTGCACACAGAGAGCAGTGAAAATAACCGTACAAATATTCCTCGTCAATTATTTCGATTCCATACGAATCCTTTTATTGCTCTTCATTGGTCTCTAATAAATGTGACCTTATCCTTAAATGTGGAGCGTATTCGTACGTTATTCGCGATCATTCCGTAAACTCGTAGGTAGCTCGAGTTTAATTTCATTTAATCAGCAATAATAATGGGTCCGTTCTCTCATTCCTGTTCAATGGTTACAGCGATGATCGGGTCACGCCACGTAGTGACCTTTATGCTTTTCCTGGGAATGGCAAACGCCTACGTTATGCGTACCAACATGTCCGTCGCAATAGTCGCAATGGTAAATCATACAGCGGCTGCCAGTTCCGACCATGATTCAACCAACGTCGCCGACGAGTGTGGCCTCGGAAATGCGACCGAACACGAAAATGATCCGGTAAGATTTAGATTTTATGCCCATCAACTCCCAGTCGATCAAAAAATTGTAGATCTGTAAAACAGTAATTACAAGCAGAAGTTACTAGATTTTTCCCCTATGAACTTCTCTCTCAATATTGAATAATTGAGCATGAAAAAATTGTGCAAAATGATCCGGTAAGATTTAGATTTTATGCCCATCAACTCTCAGTCGATCAAAAAATTATAGATCTGTAAAACAATAATTACAAGCAGAAGTTACTAGATTTTTTTCCCCTACGGACTTCTCCCCCAATCTTGAATAATTGAGCATGAAAAAATTGTGGTGCATTCTTATCGATCGAAAGAACGACGACTGGGTTGAATTTTCGATAAGAATTTATTTATTAACTAATAAAAAAATATTCTAAAACTGGTCACCCGGCGATTCTCGCCATTTAACTGTACGGATTTCTGTCACAATATTGAAAAATCGAGCTTAAAAGTTGATACATTCGATTTGATTAGGAGAATGCCAGGTGGGTCCAGTTTGTGATGAAAATTCATTTATTAATTAATAAATTTTATTTTAAAATTTGATATGATAATGTCTTTTAGAGCGCTGATGGTGAATTTCCCTGGGACTCGACGTTGCAAGGATACTTGCTGAGCTCCTTTTTCTACGGCTACGTCATAACGCAAATTCCATTCGGGATACTGGCGAAGCGTTTCGGCTCGAAGTATTTCCTCGGTGTGGGGATGCTGATCAATTCCGTATTTGGATTACTCGTCCCGATCTCGGCGCACTGGGGATTCGGCTGGCTGATGGCGGTTCGTTTCATCCAAGGACTCGGCGAGGTAAGTAATCCACCATCTGAAGATGAAAAAGTTCTAAATGAGTGTGAGACGAAGGGAAACAATGTGTCAGCAGGAATGTATGTGTCGAATCGGTTACGAGAATGAAAAAAAAAACAAAATAGAACTGACGGAACAAGATGAAGCGTTCGCTCGGAGCAAAATATTTGTTCTTGTTTACACACTTTTTTCCTCATCTTCTTTTTGTTCTATTTTCAGACGAGGAATGATAAAACGAGCCACGGGGCTCTTTCGTAATATTTTTCTCAACAATTTGGCAATTATCCGTAACGATGCATCTTCGCAGGTGACGAATTAACACAAATAGTGAAAAATAAACTCTCGTGTCGATTTGAGAAAATTCGTTGAGACGATATTCCGTGATCTGAGTACAGTATGCAAGTTCGAGAATTATTTTGGGGGAAATATATTTTGAAAAAAAAAAAGAAAAATAATAAAATGTCCATTTCAAATGTTTGTTAAGAATAATAGTCGAGTGTGAACGCTTTTTGATTGTACGGGTGTATTTCCTCCCCCTAGGAATGGATTATCCCTATTGCAGGGTCCGATCGTGCCATGTACGCACGCAATGCTGGCCAAGTGGATACCACCGAATGAGAGGAGCAGAATGGGCGCTTTCGTTTATGCCGGTAAGCCAACGATTTCGAGCGATCCAACTCGCTCGAAATTTTCTCTACTCATGAAACAGTAGCCTGACGCACCGAGAGAAAGAGATCGCGCAATTATTCTTGGGCCTCGAGTTCGTGCCGTCGTGTGTGTTCCCCCCCTGTACTACCGAAGTGTGACCAAATTTGACAGATGAGACAATAAGACTATCCGGTTCAATCAAATCGCCTCCTCTATGCCATCCAACACGGGATTCTGCATCTGTGGACCTCTACAAATTTTATTATTGTTTTCAATTTTTACTCTTTTTTTTTCTTCATATTAATGTTAAGGTGATGTTTGAGTGTCCTATATCGTACGAAATCGAATTATGCTATTTTCTCCGAAAATTAATAATTAAAAAAAAAAGAATCATGTTATTCTGCTTTTCGTCAAAGTTCAATGTGATTCTCTTTTTTTAAAAATATAAGAAATCTCTGAGATAATAGCAAATCGGTTTTGCCTCCGTCCCTCTTGCACTCATATGGGTTGAACATCACCTTAAATCAAAAAAATACACGCACGTTTATATCAACGAGAATATCTTTCCCAAAAATAACGATGTTACAAAACCTTTTTTTCAAAACGAGGTCAAACAAATATTTTTTTATTCTAAAATTTTTTTATTCTCTTTGACGTAAATGTGTATGAACTGGAAAGATATTTAGAAAATTTGACTCGACTATGATTATGCATACAAAGTCTTGAGATTTATTACTATTAGTATTATTTGGTCAATATATTTTCTAATATCTACGACAGTGAAATTCGTATTATTCCATACCGGTGAGGAAAGTCAGGTTTTTCTGTTTTTCACATCGAGAAGTACGTTCATCTTACTAATGTTGATTTTTTTTTGGATTTTTGTTTCTTTTTTTTTCATGGAATCTAACAGGTGCGCAATTTGGAACTGTAATATCAATGCCATTGAGTGGTTTACTTTCGAAATACGGATTTTCCGGAGGCTGGCCTTCGATATTCTACGTCTTCGGAGCCGTGGGAACGATCTGGTGCATCGCTTTTCTCATAATCGTCCACGAGGATCCTGAATCACACCCGAGCATCCCGGAAGACGAGAAGAAATATATTCTCAGTGCGCTCTGGGGAACAGCCGGCGCTTCTGTTAGTTTCTTAATTTTTAGAATACTATTTTTTATAATAATATTTTAAAAAATTGCCAAAAATTGTTCCATGTTTACAAAAATGATTTTGATGTACAATTGATGCGTTCCAGTCACCGCCGGTTCCGTGGAAATCAATTGTGACCTCGCTGCCGTTCTGGGCGATTCTGATAGCTCATATGGGTCAAAATTACGGTTACGAGACTCTCATGACAGAGTTACCGACGTTCATGAAGCAAATTCTTCACTTCAACATCAAGGAAGTGAGTAATCGATGCGAAAGCGAAAACACGCACGATGCCGGCGATAACAATGAATGTTTTTTAATCTTGTTTTCTTATTTCTTTCTTTTAATCAGAATGGCGTTGTTTCCGCTCTGCCTTATCTCGCAATGTGGATATTTTCGATGTTAATCTCACACATCGCCGACTGGATGATCTCAACCGGACGATTCAACCACACGATAACGCGCAAGATAATAAACAGCATCGGGCAATTTGGGCCGGCGATAGCGTTAATTGCAGCCTCTTTCACCGGGTGTGACAAGTGGTTGACGGTCGGTCTACTCACGATCGGTGTTGGTTTGAATGGTGGAATATACTCCGGCTTCAAGGTCAACCATCTCGACATATCACCACGATTCGCGGGCATACTCATGTCCTTTACGAATTGCCTCGCCAACCTCGCTGGTCTCCTGGCTCCGATTACGGCTGGTTACATTATAGTTGGAACGGTACGGAAAAATCCTCGACTTTACCTAGAAATAAAAATATTAATTTCGATATTAAATGATTTTTCATTTTTTTTTATTATTACAGCCGACACAAGCCAAATGGCGGATCGTGTTTATGCTTTCGGCAGTTATTTACATTGCGTGCGCAACATTCTACATCATATTCGGATCGGGACAACGGCAAAAATGGGACAATCCGGATAAGGACGAAGAGAAAAAAAATGCGAAGAACAAAGACGGCGAGGCAGGACTGAAGAGCACAAATGAGACACAACATTGATTGTAAAGCGAAATAATAACACAGTAACATAATACCTGAAAGAAAAAAGGTACACACGGGCTGTGTAAATTTCAAAGGCGAGCGAGAGAGAGACGAAAGGAAATAGAGAGAAAGGAAGAAATAGTCCGATCGGCTGTTTTCTTCTATTTATACACGCATTCATTCCCTCCAGATTGTTAAGACGAGATTTAGAAATAAAAGAGCAAACGAGATGATAACGATAAGAATGCTCTAAACGGGTGCGACCTAGATTATATTTTTTTCGGCTTTGTTAAATTTTTGGTAATCAGAAATGCCAATATTCTATCTGACCTTCACGGGTGCTTGAGATTTCGCTAGTCGCTCCGTAAACAGGCATTCAGACACCAGTAACGAATAACCTGTTACACGTGTATCCAGCATGGACAAAAAATTTACGAAAAAAAAAATTACAAAAAAAAATGCAAATACACACATCCTGTCGTCCGAGCTGGATTCGACAAATCCTGAGTCGACGTCGAGGCAGCAGTATTAGTGTAGAACGCCACTTGTTCGCCACTCTTTATTATTTTATTTTTATTACCGATTACTGCCATTTTGTATTGTATGACACAACTGCGAAAAGAGTTATAATTAGGAAGAAAACAAAAATTGAAAAAAAACGATAAAATTCGCCAAAAAATTGAACTCGTATTCCGTCAAACTTTCAACGAGACGACACAATACACAATGGTCCTTATAAATAGTGTAGATATTATATTTTGTAGGTTTGCAATACGTTATAGCGTTAGATGATTTATAATAATTATTTATATGAATATGAGCGGAATGCGAGAACGAGAGAGAGAGATCGTGCGTATGTGTAAAAGTTATGAATCTTGTTTGTAATAAGTAGAGTTGAGAAAAATTGAATTGCAAAAAATTCAAACTTGTATAGTAGATTGCATTTTTTGTTTGTTTTTTTCTTCTTTTCTTTTTGAGTAGATTTTATAAAATTCCTTCTGTGGTGTAGTACGAACCTGCGATTGATAATAGAAGTGTGTATCGGACTCGTGGACTATTCTTGGCTGCTTTTATTAAATAATTCAGTTCGAAATTTGGCCAACTCGGTCGCTTCCATCCTTCTCTGGAACAAAAGTATAAATTTCATTATTTTTTTAAGAATACGATTCACAAACGAAATTTGATAAATTTACTATTATCTGAGAATAATCTGCTCGTTTATATGTACACACGTGCATGTTTATACGAAACAAAATATTCGTGTGATTTTTTATACGATTTTGAGAATCGAGGCTACATACCCGATATTTTGATGGCGCATTATTGAATACATGTAACATGGGTTTACGTCTGCCCAGAAAATATTGTTGACACTGATCGCGAGCGCACCACTGAAAAGAATACATATCAATAAATGAGAGATGAGTGCGTATATCCTCATGTTATTCTATCCGCATGTTTTAAATGCGATTTCTTGTACTTCTTCGAAACTCCTTGATATCGAAAAGTGCCTCCAATCCGTAAATTTTATCTCGACAGTGGTGTGTTTATAAAAATTAAAATTAATGTGTAATGACATCACGTTGTATAATAGCCAGTCTCTAAATTGTATGTCTCATATTTTTATACAAATATTTATGAACGATGTACATAATAATTGGAAACTATGACCCCATACAAATGTAATAAAATCATGATTATACATATACTTTTTTTATTTATTGTGATTATTTACATATGTATTAACAAAATTGGAAATGCATATTGATTCAATCATGTACATTTATAAGAATCCCTTATTTTTCAGATCATTTTTTTTGCGAAAGTAAACAAATCATTTATTACATCAATTACTGTTATAATTACTAGTAAGTAATAAGACTGATTATTAATAATACAAGATAACTTAACACTTACAGAGAGACGTGAAAATAAAGATACAATATTTTATAATTGAGTGAAAGATTGATGAGCTACATCAAACGTAGAAAAGTTTCCAAGATGACTCACAAAAGAGAAAATCAATGACCGTCTAACAGAATATCTTAATTTTACTTTAATCTTTTCGTCTTGTCATCAAAACAACTAAAAAATGAAAATGTCTGTTCATTTCAGAAAACAAAAAGTTTCGAAATATGTCTTAGTATGCTTTTTTATACAGTGAACGAGAAAATTTAATTTTTTAATATTCCTGAGAAGCTTTGGTGTCCTTGGAGGATCCTCCGCCAGTACCAGTCTTTTTGGGAAGGAGAACTGCTTGGATGTTCGGCAAGACGCCACCTTGAGCTATCGTTACACCAGAGAGGAGTTTGTTTAGTTCTTCGTCATTACGAATAGCGAGTTGCAAGTGTCTTGGAATGATTCTGAAATTCATGCAAAAATGAATTGAATTAAGCAATAGTAACGAACTGAGATTATTTGAATTTTTCGTCAATGAATCTTCAGGCTCCGAAAATAAAAATCTGTAATTTTATTTTAAAAACACGTACCTTGATTTTTTGTTGTCACGAGCGGCATTTCCAGCCAACTCCAATACTTCAGCGGCTAGATATTCCAGGACGGCCGCGAGGTAGACAGGCGCTCCGCTTCCGACGCGCTCCGCATAATTTCCTTTACGAAGATGTCGATGAAGTCTTCCTACCGGGAATTGAAGACCCGCTCTCGTGCTCCGTGTCTTCGATTTGGTCTTGGTCTTGCCAGCTACAAAGTTTGCAATGCAAGGTTACGATTTTTCCTTTTTTTTTACAAATTTATCAAAATTATCAGAAAAGAATACTCACCGCCTCCTTTGCCACGGCCCGACATTATTTATAACTTATTGTGTATTATCTTTTAACAAAAAACGAAAAATGATTGCAACGAGTATCACACGATGCTTCTCAAATCATAGGACAATACGAAATGAAATGCCGAAAGGAACTTGATGGGCGCGTGAGTGAAATATTTTAGCGGGAAAGCACGCGATTGGTGCTTCACCTTTATTTTGCGCGGGAACGATGGAGATGTGCACGCTCTGAGCGTGATTCGGAATTCGACCTTACAGATGGCTCGTGAAGATAGCAGCAGCTAATTCAATTTCAGAACGCACTCCTATTAGTAGTCGGCAAGTCAGGAATTAATACTCAGACTTTATTACCAGTGACGAACCAAATTATCACAAAATTATTCACCAAAACGCAAATATTTACGATCGGTAGTCGAACTGTAGTTCTTTTGTTTCTACAGACGTCGCTGGTGTCTCGATTGTTTTTGTGTATTCCTGTAAAATCAGTAAATGCTTATTATCGAATGAAAAATGAAACGAAAATGTACATATTGCACGTTCACTTTTCTTATGTGATCAAATAGAAAACGAGGCTGCGGGGTTTCGCAATCTCGAGGTCGAAGGAAGCAAAGCGCGAGGTGCAAGGATGATTACTTTTATTATACTTTATTATGAAATAAAATTCCAGAATGCGATCCCGTGATTTTCTTACGTTCATTTTTCGAATTATAGAATTATCACGCGAAGCATACATAAATTCAACTTGTAAAATTTTATTATTAAAAAACTTTTTTCACTAAATTGATTTTTTCCACTTAAAAATACAAAAAATATCAAAAAATGTTATTCTATTCTTTCTACATTGGACGGATTTGTGCTTAACTTTGGTAATATCGTAAGATCAACGATTGAATAATCAATCTTCATTGGAAATGTTTTCCAAAATGTACACTCTTTTTTTTATACAAAAAATTACGAACTGGACGCAACTTTCAGTGATATGGAATTTATCATTTCGAGGAGATTGTCGTGTGGTTCGAGGCCTACAAGTTTGACGCTCTCGTCCCAGAGACGAAGGGCGAGCTCGTCGTTTCTCGCTCTGCACGATGGCGTCACGACGGAACATTCCCTGAAAAAAATTGAGTATAATAATGATGATAAAAATAAATTGTGAATATCAATTTTCATGAGAGATAAATCTAATTCGATGAACAGACTTGTAAAATAATCCAGTCTGCTTGCCAGCCTGTTCGTCTACGGCGCAATAAATGCTCGTCTGTGCACCCATCTCGGGAGTCTTGATGAAAAATTTAGCAACACTTCGGAACAAGGTTGAGGCTCCACGGAAAACGGAAGAGTCGAAGTGTCGACCCAGTTCAGTGGCGATAACGCCTGGATGCAACGAGTACGTCGAAATTCCATCAATGTTTGCTTCTAAAAATCGTAAAAAATATATAATGAAATAAATATTACAAAAAATTCACAGGTTTCATGACGCTCATGATAATCCTTTTCATTTTAAATCAACATGATTTATTCTTGAATCCTTTCAACTTTAGGTCATTTTATTTTTGTTATGAAGTTTTTTTATTTTACGATCCAATTTTTCTCTGTCACTTACATAGTGTCATAAGAATATTTTAAGTATTCTAAGCACTCTGTAGGTAATCATGTTTCTAAATTTGTACGCACGAAATTTGAATAAAATTCAAGTTACGTGCCGATTAATTTCGAACCTCATTATCGCATTGATAAGACCATTTTTAAAAAAAATTACTTCAAATTCATTTTTTTCAAATTATAAAAATTATTTATTGGTTGTTTATCGTCGAACTAACTTCAAGCATCCATATGTTGATAATAATAAACAATCTTTTCTAAAAAAATTAAATACACCTGAAGGTATTCTAGTGCAGTTTAATTGTATTCAATTGTTTTAACGGTCGGCAACATAATATGTAATTAAAAGTATGATTCCTTGAATATCATTTTTCGACTTTCTTTCACGTTTAAAAATTTTTTTTAACCATAAAATTCTTTTTAAAAGAAATTGTTTTACTATCGTATAGCCTTCGTCAAACAACACATTTTGATGTTCGAGCCATCTGTGTACCGAACGTAAAAATACTTATTTCAACGTTAAAATGCAAACATACCTTTGAACCGTCGTGCCAATTCTCTGGTGAACAAAATATTTGCCAATTTGCTTTGACTGTACGCTTTAAACGGAGTGTAAGATTTCTGGAGATTTATGTCATCGAAGTAGATATTTCCCCCGTCTATAGATAAGAAAAAAAAATTTTGAAATGTGATACTTTGTAACTTTTTATGTCGAGTAATCGTGAATAATTATGTACGACGGCATGCAAACACACCTGGAACATTAAGAAAATTTTAATCCAACATTTGCGTCTCGCGTATCTACGGAAAAACTTCATTAAATTCTTTAAACGTTCCACGTGCGTTTGCTGTCAAACTTAAAATCAGAATTTTTTTTCGTTACAGTAGTGCGCGTCAGAAGAGACACTGATTATCCTTGCGCCAGGAGCTGAATTTTTGAGCTTCGGCAATAGAAGCAACGTCAGAAGAAAATGACCGAGATGATTCGTCTGTAATTGCGTCTCGAACCCATCTTCCGTAAGTCCAAACGGACACATCATAACGCCGGCGTTGTTTATCAGTATATTTATATTTGACTCAGTCTCCAGTAAATTTTTCGCACATTCCCGGATACTCGAAAAACTTGACAAGTTTAATTTACAAACTACCACCTCGCCTGGACCACCTTTGTATTGTTCTCTATCCGGCCTAAAACATAAAAAAAACATTTTACATAACCGGTAGTTTTATAAATGCAGTCAAATTAATGAATTTTGTCATAGCTTATCTCTACAGCATGCGGTTTTTGAGCTTATGTTTATAATAAGAAAAGTTGTTGCAAATTGATTCAAGAGAAACTCAAAGGTCAAGGTCGTCAAATCTTGAGTTGCTACGTACGTATAAAAAATAAATCTTACAATGTTTTTAAAAACTAAAGAAAACTTCTTCGGAGTACTAAAAAGAGACATGCAAAATTTCACGACGTTTCACTGTCTAGAAGTCAAGATAATTAGGATTGAAAATCGCAATATTCAATAGCACGTGCTCTTATCAGAGAGAATTGAAAATTTCGACTATTAACAACAAATATCTAAATATCTACGTGGTAAAATTTGGTAGACGTATACAGGTCGTATCAAAGAAGGTTTGTGCAAATTTTCAACAAAATCCTAAGAAATCGAAAAAGCTATAGGACTAACTTAAAAAAGAAAGTATTTTAACGCTTTCCGTACGGAGTTTTGAGCCTTCTGATTTTTACAAGTTTGGAACTTCAACTCGGCCCCAGGCGGATTATGTGTACGACCGAGTTCGATAAAGACTTCGTAATCTGCTTCAAGATACCGTTCTGCAACATGATTATTAGACTATTCCATGGTTTTGAGAAAATACCGTGGACTGTAGACCACAAATCATAAAAATTTAGGAAAGAGAGAAATCGCAAAGAAGTCGATTGATCGAATTCGATCGTGGACATAATTCAGCCCCGGATAGTTTGTATAGGGCCAATAGATTTTTACGGACAGACGTTTTGACGTCCGTGCGAGTGCATGTTACAGAACTACTGAAAAACAATTCTCGTCAACGCTTGCCCCAAGTTTTCAGTGGTGTCACTCCAGCGGATTGGACTGCCGTCACGAAAGAGTTAGTGAGATTATTAGGAAACATTTTGATTTCAATTTGACAATTTTTTTTCTCTTACCTGGAAGGTGGCACTGTTTTTATCTCCTCTGCGGCCGCGTTCGCTCTTGTCAAATCTCTGCAAGCCATAATAACTCTTGCACCTGAAAAAAATTATATTCGTTTTAAATAGTTCACGATATTTAAGAATGAAATATTTTAAGTATTCAGCTTTTATTTATTTTTAATACCTCGCCTGTAAAGATCTTTGGCTGTTTCCTTGCCAATTCCTGTGTTTGCTCCCGTGATGACGACGGTTTTCCCGACGAGACGGGCAGTTGACCTGCACGAACAACTGAAGGGTCTCATTATTTGAAGTTTCACGTATACTTGCACAAAATATTATTTTAATTTGATTTTAATAAATTAAACAAAAAATTTTTTTCGTATTTCTCAATCAAATTTTATTTCACGCAGAGCTTATGGATTTTCAATATCGAGATTAATCGAGATTATACTCCGCTCAGTTCGAAAACCCGTTACTATATGCACCGTCATGTTAGACTTCCTTTCTGCTTCGTCGTGGATTCACGTTTTAAACGAAGGGAAGGAGGCTGCTCTACGGCTATGGAAAGAAGCCAAACAACAGTTATAGCTCCAATATGATAGCAAGTGGGAGAAGCACAAATAGATAAATGAAAATATCAGACTTTGTTCAGAAAAAATGCGATAAAAGGATTTATTTCCAACAAATTCCATCGCAGAATTTTTAACACTCTGCTATTATTTTTCTCTTAAAAAGACAATAAACGTTGAAGTTTTTACGTCCATCCACGTTTTTCCTGTTGCATTGAAATAGAAAAAAAAATATTGCAAAGTCGATGAAATTATTTTGTGTTCCATAAAATGAAAAATGCATTTTCCAATTTTATTTATGCAATCTGTCATTGAATGACGGTGGTGCATCTTTTGGTGTATTTCGGAACGATTGGAGATATAAATATAGCGTGCTCGAGATGAAAACCTGTCTCACCTCGACGGTACACTCGACCTCAAAACTATCCTCGATATCGTGTTCTCAGATCAAGCGTATGCTTAGCTAAGCGAAAAAAAGAAGCAACAGTCGGCATCATTGAGATTCTACGAATGTATAATATTTAAGAGGTTTGAAATTCATCGTATAATCTCGTACTTTTTTTCCACTCGGGAAACAACGACATAGATAAACGATTGCGAGCATGTTAATATTTTTTTTGCTTTCTCGCGTCATATGTCGGAGCTCGAATTTCTATTATTCATCCAAGACTTCCAAGAGAATCGAATGCTCCGTTTCGAATAATCTACGAATTTTTGTCCATTCATTTTTCGTCTCTTTTCTTCACGATTTTCGTCCATTTCTAATCGGAGCCGGCATTCCGAGTTGTGAAATCCTCGCGAGAGGACGACAATGAATTCTCGCTCGCGCTTAAAAATATTCGCCAGAAAGTTGGTCAGATTTTCTCATTTCAAGGCTCACGAGAAAGTTCGTCCTTTTCAGGAAATACCAGGACCAAAATCTTTACCGATCGTCGGAACTCTTTACAAATATCTTCCGCTTGTTGGCAAGTATTTTTTTTCGATGTGTTAGACGGGTTGAGTGACTGATCAAAATGATGTATAATTTTTGATAAATTTATATGCTATTGAATAATATCTCCAAAATATTGCACGACAATGTCTCAATGATTACGAAGTTCATTGAGAAACAATTTTTTACCAAATGGACATGATCTTATGAAAAATTATGTGACTTGACTCTTTAAGGAGGAATTGGAAGTACAATCCACGTCAAAAATATGTTCAGAACGAAAAAATTTGCGAATTTTTTACTTTCTAGTCTTTTGAAAGGGTTCTGAATTTTCTGTGTATTAGCTATAATAGCGATCAACAAATTTCGAATATTAATTAAACCATTTTAACAATTAACACAGCAGAAAAAAATCTGAATGTTCATATTCAATACCAAAGATTTTTTGATTTTTTTTTTATGAATTTTTATGAAATATTCAACATTTTTGAATTTCCCATAATTTTAACACAGAAATAATGATGAGATTCGCGATCCTCCTTCAATTAGTTAATGTGATTAAAAATTATGCAAAAGATACGGAAAAAATCAGACCTGTGTATAAATATATATCGAATATCGTGTAATTTTTTCAAACCATTTAGGAAGCATGTGTATTTTCTAAAAAAATACGTATGCAGTGTTCAATGTAGAAGAAGTAAGAGTACAGTCCCAATATTTATTTTTTAAACATTTTATTAATAAAGATGCCTATAGTAATAAATTTACAACCGATATTAATTAATATAATATAACAAAATAAGAAGAGCTGAGAAATTTTTGAACGAAACTATTCATTCAACCTTCTTAAAAAATAATTTCATATTTTAATGAAAAATGAAAAAAAAGTTTTTTTTTACAAAACAAATAAACAAAGAAAATCAAAATTTAGGTGAATACAATTTCGACAGACTTCACGAAGCCGGAGCAAAAAAACTAGCAAAATACGGTCCACTGGTGAGAGAAGAATTCGTGCCCGGAGAGTTCACGGTTTGGGTATTCAAACCCGAGGACATTGCAGAGGTTTTCAAATCCGAGTCCGGCGGTTATCCCGAGAGACGAAGTCATTTAGCTCTCCTCAAGTACAGAAAAGACCGACCCAATATTTACAACACCGGTGGACTTCTGCCAACGTGATTCCAATTCTATTTTTTTCTCATTTTTTTGTTGAAATGGATTTTTTATTCCTTGAAATAATTTTTTTAAATTATTTATTTTATAGGAACGGAGTAGAATGGTGGAGAATCCGAAAAGAATTCCAGAAGGACTTGAGCAAGCCTCAGTGCATCGTAAATTATGTCGAGAGCACAGATCGAGTCGTAGAAGAATTCGTAGATTTGTGCGGTCAACGAAAACACGAGGACCTCTTGCCATTGCTGTCACGTCTTTTCCTCGAGCGTGAGTTTCACTATTTAAAGAGGTACTTGCACCATCCTCAGAGCGTAATATTTTTACTCATATAAATTAAAAGGTAAAATCAAATATCTTAAAAAATCGCTTGACCGTATTTACGCGTGATCCTATAGTTCGTATTAAAGCTTTGAAAATATTCGATTTTCTGTACCTGGTTACTTACTAGAGAGTAAGGATAATTACGTACTTTTTTTTATTATGACTACTATATAGTGAAACGTCTCCAAATGTTGCATAACTAGTATTTCAAAAAAGTTTCTCTCAGTTTTTTGAAAACATCGTATTTTTTTCGTGATTTTCATACGAACGTCGGATTTTAAGATGACGTTAGATGACCTTGAATTTTGAGTACGTTGCACGTGGATTAATTTGTAGCAACATTTCTTCATAAAAATAAACTCAAAAACCAGATGATACAGAGATGATACAATAAACATCTGAATTTTGAAAAATTATCTTCATATTTGTTACATGCAAGTACTTTCTTAAAAAGTGATAAAGAAAATAAAATAACAGTTTCAATATATAAAAATTATAATGAAAAGATAAAATGAGCATTGAATAATTTCCATTTGCAGTTACCTGCCTGGTAGCATTCGATGTGAGATTCGATAGTTTCTCGCCGGCGGAAATGAGCAAAAATTCGAGAACCTCGCGACTGATCGACGCTGCATTTGAGACTAACAGTGCGACCTTGAAATTGGACAATGGTCCAAGGCTATGGCGATTCTTTGATACTCCTCTGTACAAGAAATTATCCAGGAGCCAGAAATTCATGGAGGAGTGAGTTACGACATTCTTTGTCTGCGTAGATTCTTTAGCACAAATAATTTTCCAGGGTCGCCGTGGATATGGTGTCGCAGAAATTGAAGGCACTGGTGAAAGATAAAAATAATGAGAAAGAATCACTGCTCGAGACTTATCTTAGAAATCCGAATCTCGACGTGAAGGACGTCGTAGGAATGGCATGCGATATGCTGCTCGCTGGGATCGATACGGTTATTGAAATTTAAAAAAAAATTATAATTTACGGTAGCTATCAATGAAAAAAGAAAAAAAATTGCAGACATCCTACAGCACGTCCTTTGCTCTTTATCATCTCGCCCGGAATCTTGAAACTCAGGACAAATTGTACGAAGAAGCGAGAAGACTGATGCCTGCTGCTGAAGATCGTTTGACTGGCTCGAACCTTCGAGAGGCCAGTTATACGAAGACTGTGATCAAGGAGACATTCAGGCTCAATCCAATATCTATCGGTGTTGGACGTCTGCTCAAGAATGACGTGGTCCTCAGTGGATTTCAAGTTCCCGCAGGTGTTAGTATTTATCTGTAATATTAATTCATTTTTCGTTAATTTTCACGAATAATTTTTCATTTATCATATTTTTTAATGATTATTCCAGACAGTCGTAGTTACCCAAAATCAAGTAACGTGTCGTCTTCCTGAGTATTTTCCCCAGCCGGAGTCTTTTTTGCCAGAGAGATGGTTGCGAGACAATGATGAAACTGATCTAAAGAGATCCGTAAATCCTCACCTCGTATTGCCTTTCGGTCATGGAATGAGATCTTGCATAGCGAGACGATTGGCCGAGCAAAATATGCAGATCATTTTATTGAAGGTTTCTTTATCAATGAAAAAGTATCTCCAATTTCTGATGAGAAAACTAATTTACTTTTTCTTTATAGCTCTGCCGTCGATACAAATTCATCTGGGAAGGTGAAGAACTCGGATGGCGCTCTTTACTCATTAACAAGCCCGATGCTCCCATAAAGCTTAGATTTCATGAACGAACATGATTAAAAAATGTAAATCGAAGCTTAGATCGTTGTGAAAAAAATTCATTTTATTCGATTCACAAAGAATATCGCAATTAGGAAAGAGAAAAGTAAACAAGTCTAATTAATAGCATTAAAGAATAATTATTTTCTCCTTCACTCTCTCCCTCGCTTTCGAGAAAATGCTTAATTGTAAGTCATATACTTGGGTGTAGCAGAGAATTTAGCATAAGCCTTGATAACTTTGTTAACGGCCTCGAGGAAATCTTTTTCTGTGGCGACTTTGCGTCTAGCCCGTATCGCGAACATACCAGCCTCGGTACACACCGAACGTATTTCCGCTCCGGTGCTGTTAGGACAGAGACGCGCTAAAAGTTCAAACCTTATATCGCGCTCGACGCTCATCGGACGAGCGTGAATTTTGAAAATGTGCGTGCGACCCTCGAGGTCGGGCAAGCCGAACTCGACCTTTCGATCGAGACGACCGGGTCTCATCAACGCGGGATCAAGAGTATCCGGTCTGTTGGTCGCCATTAAAACTTTGATGTTTCCTCGGGGATCAAATCTATACAAAAAGAGAGTTTTTTGTTTCAATGCAAGATACTTCATTAGCGAGATGTCAGTTATAAACTGGGAATGTATAAATAAACAAGTACCCATCCAATTGATTGATAAGCTCCAACATCGTTCGCTGAACTTCGTTGTCACCACCGGCGCCATCGTCGAATCGCGCACCACCGATCGCATCAATCTCGTCAAAGAATATCAAACAAGCTTTTTTGCTGCGAGCCATCTCGAACAATTCTCTTACCATTCTGGCACCCTGAAAAATAAATTATATAAAACTGATCGACAAAAAGAAAATGATCCGAAATACACACCTCTCCGACATATTTCTGTACTAATTCCGAGCCAATAACTCGAATGAAACAAGCGTCAGTTCTATTGGCGACTGCACGAGCGCACAAAGTTTTTCCGGTTCCCGGAGGTCCAAACAGTAAAACTCCTTTGGGTGGCTCGATACCAAGATTAACAAATTTTTCAGGCTGTCAAAGATCATAAAAAAACAAAGTTAAGAAACAAGAAAAAAGAATTCTATTAACTATTGAGTGAAAATAAAATCTTACATGTAAAAGCGGAGTTTCCACAACTTCTCTAAGCTTTTCAATCTGCTCTTTACAACCACCCACATCGCTGTAGGTTACATCGGGCTTTTCCTCTACCTGCATCATTGTCACCGTGGAATCAATTTTTGGCGGTAGAGGAATATGAATCTGATACTTGTTGCGGTCAACTCCGACTCTCATTCCTTCCTCTATATCGGTAGGTGCCACGGAATCAGCAAGATCAACAACGAATTTTGCAAACTGCTTGACATTTATAATGTACTTTGGATCTTCGGAATCCGCGTTTATTATTTTGGTACATCTTGCCACTTGGAGCGGTTGCTCATTCTGAAGAGTTTGCTTGTCAGCCGCAAGATCCCAGAGCGCCGGAGGAGCCAGACCAGTGTCCGATTCTTTAATACCGGTCAGCTCATTGACGCGTTTTATTATAGTTTGAATATCTTCTTCAACAGTCTTTATCGATTTTGTATACTGTCCTTGGCCCTGAAAAAGAAAATAAAACATTGTTTGTATTCATCGGCTAGAAGTGAGGTTACTAAAATCATTTTTTTTTTTTTCATTAAAAACTTGTTTAACTTACGTAGGATTTGAGTAAAGCAATGTCACCCTCATCGAGAGCTAAAATTTTATAAAATATCGAACATTAAATAAAACATTCTTTGAATGAGGGAGTCGGAACTGTATGATGTCAAACTCGATGACAAAGCATCAAAATTGCAACTCACATTTTATTTCTTTTTCCTCCTGTTCTTCTTCGCTTTTCACTTTTCTCATATCATCTCCTAAGTGATCCGGCATTTTGTTTTTATTTAATTAATTACTATTATCAATAATCAGCTCCAAACCGCACAGAATTGTAATTGAGTACGGATGCGAATTTTTGGTTATGTTACGCTTCGATTACTAGTAAATTTGACGAGAGAGATTGTTCGACAGCCAGCGCTCGTAGTGAGGAAAACTCGAATCTTAAAAGCGCGGGCTCATTCGAATTCCTAAACGATAAATTTGTAAACAATGAATCAGCGTCTACGATTACAGCAATAGATATTTCATAACGTTATTAGATATTATTTGATATTTTTGTAAATTTTCATAAAATAATTTGACACAAAAAATAGCGTAACGATAAAAATTTTACAATTTCTGAAAAAAAAATGTTCCAGCGTTCGGGAAGTTCTCACGCGAACGAACCATAAACTGTTGGTTATCGTGGTGAGATTGCCGACGATTTTCGTGTCTCGTAGATTTTTCTTGGATGAAACATCTTATTACAGAGTTATGTATTCGAGGAGGAGCGAGGTGCAACAATGTTTGAAGAGCCGAAATGCCAGGTGAGGCATACTTCACTTTGTTCGATGCGTCAAATTGGAACGCGCCCATCGCGCGATTGTGCGAGAAGAGAGACGAGAGGGCAACGCCACCGCCCCGCTCGGTGCTATAGACCGAGAGGGGAATTCGTCTAACCTTTGAGAACATGGTAAAAACGCCTACCAGCTTCGAAAGGTATGTAATATCGTCTCGAGTCCTTGACCGATATATTTATCTTTTTTAATGCACAATATTAAAGGATGCGTTCAGTACTTTCACCTCCGCGACCCGCCTTGTTCTCCTTGAGGTAGGCCCACGAGTGTTCTCAAAAAAGTTCACCCTTCGTAATCTTTAATTACATGTATACACTCTATACAGTATAGAATAAAATCAAAATTAAAATCGACGATACCATTGGAATGAAAATACCACTTAGAGTGAGTAATAAATATTTGATATTGTCGCCCTAATTTTTCAGAAAATTTTGGCGATTCTATTTTTAATATTAATTATAATCAAGTGAAATGTAGATTTTAAAAGTGACAAAGATACGAAAGATTATATGGATAATACACGTTGAGAATGTATGTCCAGCATCAGTCAAATCCGTAGTACATCCTATACATTCGATTTTCTAAACTGTTGATCATATGTTACATACAGAGTAATGATAGTTAGGGGGGGGGGAATAGGGGGCAAAGTATATAGGGTACTCCAAAAATTCGGTGAAAATTTTCAATATTTCTAAATTCTATAAAATTTAATATCAAATAATTTTTTCTTTGCTTAGAAAATTATAATTGGTGGTTTAAAAACACATCTAAACAAAAATTAAAATAAATCATCAATTAAATACTTGAAATAAGACGACAAAGCTTATTGGCCTTGCTCCGAAAAGTAACACGTGATTGAATGAGATGTCAATCATTTAATTTTAATGTCTAATAATAAGTGTACTGCGAAGTATACTTTTTTTATTTAATCTACGCGGTATCATCTACTTTGCAACATGTTCAAAGTAAAAGTTAATATTTTGGGCATATATCCTTACAAGGGGCGACACCTCTATAGAATTAGCAAAAAAGTCCTAAATCTGATACAATCTTTTTTAGAAAATCGAAAAAGTCGACTTCTTTTCTTATGATTTTTTAAGGTGATGATTTAACCCATACGTGCGAGTGCGGGAGAGGCCAGATGCAAAACGGTTTTACTATTTTCTCAGAGATTTTGAATATTTTACAAAAAACAAGAGAATTTATTCTAAAAACAAGCATTTTTTATTGAACGGTTTTCGAGTTGCATTTCCGCTAACTTTGAAAAAAGTGATTTCAGAAAAAACACAGTTCAAGTTTTACAAGTAACTTGAGCCTTTGCAAATTTTGTGCTGCAAAATTGAAAATTGGGCCTTTTAGAAATTTTTCGATCAAATGGATTTTTTCTTATGATCCTAAAGTATTGTTCGAGCAAAAAAAATCGATTTAAAGTCTGAGGTGGTATTAGCTCTAGCTGATGACTGATTTACTCTTCAAAAAATCCAGTATAAAATAAGACGGAAATTAAATGCATGTATGGGAACAAAAACAGCGCACTCTTCTTAAAATTAGAGAAAATAAAATTTGACAGCATCACGTTTAGTTCTCAGTCTGAAAAAGGATACGAGGAAGATCGCAAATGCCACTGGTCCATCCCTAACGTTACGTGTTTATTAATGGATTCTGTGAATGTGTACATAAAATCGTGAAGTCGAGATCTTTCTTTGCTATCACTTTCCCACCTGGATCTTTCGCTCCAAGAAGGAGACGAAAATAATGCGACGACCATTCACGAGACAAAGGATGTGACTAATAAAACAATTCCTACACACTTGTTTACTTATGGGAAAATACAATGTAAGAGCAAAGATGAAAAAAAATTTTTGAACTATGCTAATCCATAATAAGAAATAGAAGAAAATAAAATATGTTGTACATGCTGTTGGTACGTTACATATGCAGCTTTGGAACTGAAACATTATTGATTCTGATATACGCATTGAAAACCTGTATTTCGCTCAAACAAGCATTCGTGTAACTTACCATCATCCATCGAAACTCGAAGATGCATCGTACATACGTAACACACGATGTTACGTCAGGACTCGAGCCAAAAAATAAATTTCTGAGACACAGATATCATTTACTTCTGGAGATACTTTTGACACGATGTGCAATCAATTTTGTCCTCGAGGCATGAATTTTACAATAGACTCGAAATTGAAAAAATTGCTTCCCCAATGACAAATTAATCAAATTCTCGAAACTTCTCTGGGCGATTTTTTTATTTATTTTTATTTTCATCATGTGCGAACATAAATCACGAGAAGATAAATGAAAGATTTTGACATCTTCGGACTCAAACTTCGAAGCATCCTGCGTTCTGTCATTTCCTCGCTTTTTTAGTCCGGCGTTCACGAAACGAATGGCAAATTAATCATTCTCGATGAAAAATTTTATTTTCGTGTCATCTTTTGCAGTTGGTGACTTTAACGAGTGTATTGACATTATTTCAATTAATTTTTATGTTACGTATAGTTCCTCTGTCCAGTTTCAAATAAATTATATATGTAGTGGCAGGAAAAAAAATACGAATTAAAATTTTTGCAAGACATTCGATTTATTACGACGGACTATTTCGTCCCTTTTCAAATATTCTCATCCATCTACGCAATTAATTAATTAAGTTAAAAAAAAACGATTGCGTACAAATTGATATTAAAGTAATCACAGGTTAATCGTAAAGGGTAAAAATAAGTTCGTGCCTGAGAAAAATCAGGACGATGTCGGACCTCTCGAATTTATAGCGAAAATTCGATTTTTTAAGGCTGATTTAGAATCGGGGCTCATTGTTTCTTAATGTATTTAATATCTGCGGTAAGGGATGGCCTGATTGTAGGCCGGTCTGTTGTATTGCTGCTGAGGCTGCTGGTACTCGGTATCGTCTCGTGGCGCTTCCGCCAAGGCGCGTCTTATCGCTTCCGGAATCGGCGGTGGAGTCGGTATGTGCGCTCCTTCCGCGTGGAAGCCGGTCTCGTCCGCGTAATACTCGACGGTTATCGGCGTACCGTCAGGCGCGGTGTACGAATAACGTCCTCGGACGGTCTACAAAAATTTAAAAAATAATTTTTTAATAATTTTAAATATCAACACTCAAAATTTTCAATAATTATTATTTTTTTACTCACTTCCGCTGGTCCTTCGGCTGTGGATTTAGGCGAGCCAGTTTCAGATGCAGATATTCCGTTTTCGGTCTCGTAACTCCAGGTGTAAGAACCGTCAGGCGAGGCGTCTTGATGCTGGCTACGAATTCCGATCACTGGACCACTTGGACTACAAATTTTTTAATTTAGTTTTTTTTTTAAATAGAGAATTATAGAGTATAGATAAATTATTTTATAAAAGCTCACTAGTACGGCTGAGCTTGCGGTTGATACTGAGGTTGTTGAGGTTGAGGCTGATACTGCGGTCTCTGAGGCTGTACAAGGGGCCTCGGGGTCTGATATCCTCGGAAATTCGCGAATTGCCCATAAGCACAGCCGACAATGGCCAGAAACACAACCTACAAGCACACAATTGTATTTTTTTTAAAATTTTTCAGCAATTTTTACAAAATGAAATCTAAACAATGGATTCCAAAATCCATTTTTTTTTATGCACGTAAATCCAAATTGCACCGATCTCATTGTAAAGTCCATCGTAAACTGAAACACTCACTGCGAACTTCATCCTTGATCCAAAGAGTCTCTCTTTTTGTTTCTTGAAATAAAAAATCTTTTCTTCCCTGAGGATAAGAAGTCAACTGTGGACTCTTTTGGTCAGAAAGATCGTATCTGCATCTCGAAGTCAAACGATCCCGGGCTTTTATACGAAAAACTCATCTCCGAGATTCTCGCACCCGAATCCCTCTCCATCCCGTCTCATTTCTTCTCTCCTCATTCCCCTTCCACTCTATCGCGAGTCATCTCCGTGACAAGAATTCCCACCAGGTGTTACTCTCGTTGCGATCCTTCTTCAACTTTGCTCATCTCTTCACCATTCTCTCTCTCTTTTCCCTTTTTTTTCTTCGGCCTTTTCTCTCAGTCTCTCTCTTACTCTCTGTCGCGTTCTCCAGCGAGGATTTCTTGCATCAATGAGCTCAAAAATTATCCCGAACGTTTCTGTGGCTGTGTCTCGGCTTGAAAAATTCTTCTTCGTGCCAAGAACATCAGACCTGCTCGTTGTGAGTCTCTCTTCTCTCTCTCTCTGCCTCGCTTTTTACCTGGTAAAGTGGTAGGTCAAAAGGTAGAGTAATTGCCCGACCTCACAAGAAGCACTTACTAAAAAAATTCATGAAATTTGTATGAATGTATCATCCAATTTTGAAATCAGTCAAATCATATCCAAATTATGTTAAAAATGTTTTTATAAAATTTTTTTAGTTGATTTTTGATTTGATCTAGATTCTTAGGAAAAAAATGGGAGAGAGATAAAAAGTACGTCGATGTACGAGAGGAAAAAAGTCTTTTAAATTTCATCGTACATATATAATCGTTGCTGAAAATCTTCGTCTCAAGGCCTCTCTCGTTTCCACATAATACGCAAATTATCTTCTCGGAACAAGAGTGAAGCAGACCTGAAAATAACAATCGGACAATCGAACAGTTTCACGCGATATTTCTTTAATTCCCGAAAGTCTCTTTTGATCTTCGAGGATTTTCCCGCTACCTGTATCCATCCGTCAGGTGTATTTTGGGCAAAAAAATGTTTTACCCGACACTTGCACTTTTCGATGGGTGAAATATTCCGAGAAAAAGATCCAGATTTCTCAAACACAAAAAAATGTTTGAATTTACGTAACGTTCTCTCAATTAACATCACGGCACGATAGAACGACAAAAAAAAGAAAGGCACGTGTGGAACAAAAAAGAAGTCGACGACCCGACATGTTGAACGTGTCAAACGGTTGAAAAATATTTCTTAGGATCTCCGAGGGCCTTTGTCAATATTTTATCATCAAGACTGATTTTTGACGTTTTTATTGTCAGGAGTCATAAAAATAATATGCCAGTGATA
Organism: Cremastinae sp. B BG-2022a; assembly: GCA_030522605.1. Taxonomy (NCBI): domain Eukaryota; kingdom Metazoa; phylum Arthropoda; class Insecta; order Hymenoptera; family Ichneumonidae; species Cremastinae sp. B BG-2022a. The sequence continues at coordinate 93,163 of JAPYYX010000046.1, forward strand.
AATGGTGTGATTGACACTGAGGCATTCACATTTGAGATGAAAGCTCTGAATTGTTTGATATTGAGAAACATTTAGCCAGATATATTAGACCAGATTGTGTGTAGGTGGTCAAATATGACGAGACTCCTTTTGCGATAATGTCACGAGTTTTGGCGATGAAATAATACAGACTGCACCTCCGTCCGTTTTTTTCTCCTCTTTCTTTTACGGCAGCGATTATTATTCGCGTTCTTTCATTATTATTAGCGCTCGCATCCCCGATCGAGAGTATACGATGCGGATGTTGCATTCTTATGGGGCACAAATTTGTTCAGCAATTATATCGCCGTTGGATATCGACTGCCAAGACGTTCCTGGTTGCTTTTTATTTTTTTATTTTATTTTTTTATTATTCGATGGAACATCACTCCATATATGAAAGAAATTTATGATATATAATTTTGGAAAGTAAACATTTAATATTTATGGACAGGATTTGATACAAAAATTCAAAAGTTACGCAAGCATTATATTTAAGTGATCCGCGATGTTGATTGAAGTGACGTTTTTTGACGAGAAAGAAAATTTTCTCGTTAAAAGAGGAGCCCTTTCCAAAAATCTCGTGAGACATATTTTAATGGATCAAGACGAAAATAAAAAAACTTTCTACTAGACGATTGCTCAATCAAGATAGACTTTGATTTACATATTTTTATGTAAACTGGACTGAAAAAAAACTGTAAATTAAGCAACAAAATCATGATTTTTTATTTACTAAGAGGATTAAATATCGTGAAATTGAGGAAGGAATCGAGATGTGCATAATTGCATAATTAAAACTGTAAATCTTCAAGGTAATTACGAATGCTGATTCCTTGACATTGTCAAAACATTGATGATTCTCACTCAATACTATAGAGTATTATACAATTTATAGATCGATAATAAGAAAAATTACACAAATTATCAAAGCAGAAAAAAAATTCTCATAACCTTAGATAAAGATCTAATCGTGATTACCTTTAGCCTTGGAAGTTGAATAAATCGGTTCTCGTTGAGCCTCTCACCGATCATTGACAGAAGCTCATATCCTCCGTCGATGCCTCATATATAATTTTCTTATTAAATCGTTAAACAAGCAAACGAGAAAAGGAAAAAGCCTCCTAAATTCTGAAAATCGTCTAATATAATCGAAATTACTGATTAAAACGATCGATAAGAAATCTCATTGACATCTTACACGAACAATATTTTGATATAAATTTTTTTGTCTACGTAACAAAATCTACATCAGATCTTTCGGAAGCCAAAGGATGAGTAAATGAAATTCTTTCTCAGGTGTAACTGGACCATTAAGCAGCAGAATTGCCAGTCTTTCGCGACGGCTCGTAAAAAAAAATAATAAAAATGATTGAGCGTTACGGAATTTTTTTATGAAGTACCTACTGGACAGAAGGTCGTCCGTAATATGAGGGTGTAAATCTTGAAGTCCGTATAATGTCGAGCAATTTCAACCTGGATTTATTTATTTTTACTTTCATCATTACATAAATCATGGATTTCGAAGGAAACAGAGAAACGAAGTAAAATGTCATTTTCTTAATTTCCCAGGATTATTTATTTCTTAACAATGTAAGGGAGTAACAAAACGTACAAATTGCTGTTATGTGTGAGATGTAAAAATAGTCCGAAATGTCTATATAGACATGAATCCGGATGAGCATCGCGTGGTTGTGTTTATCTGCTCTTTCAGGATCTTCGTAACGAGATACAACGACACGAATGAGTAACAAAGCTCTTCTCTATATTAGAATGACGATGCGAGACGAGAAATATATAACCTCAGGTTTTCTCGCTGCCATTATGGTGCCAATAAAATCGCGAAATAAAGGTTAGACCTCGGCTCTTTTAATAAGAGACTCTAAACGGAGAGCGCATTCACGTAACGTACTCGAGATTGGAATTCACGATTTTAGTACTGGAACTTAAGCTCATCTTTTTCATCTCGAACTTACTTTTCCACTTTTTTCTCTTCCCTCGCTCTTTTCTCTCGCAACATTAGACTGCTTTAAATTTTACGATCAATTGTTACACGTACCGGGAAAAGTGAAGTCTGTCTCGAATCTTTTGCTTCTCAAATGCTAAAAAATCTCCGAAATTTTTTCATCACTCATTTCGGTTAAATTATTTAATTTTCTTAAACTAAAATTTAAAAAATAATTCAGTGGAGCTTAAAATTTATTTTATTTATGTTTCGTAATAGTAACATTTTTGTTGATAGTATGAAAAACGTAATTAAAGAATACCAATTTGTATTTTTCAAGACTTCGTAAATCACTCTCGTAAAACCTTTTGTTATTCATAGAAAAATTTGAATTGTAGCAATTATCGTGTTAGAGGATTTGTAGTTTCGATGCGATAGCGCAGTCGCCGTAATAAATTACATTAATTCCTATTTTTCCTTTTTTTTATTTATTATTCGTTCGCTTCGTCTTCTCATTACGTAAGAACCAATAATTCCGAAGACTTAAATCAACGGGAACGAACGTCACGAATTCTCCCTCTCTCTTCGTTCAGGATTTTTCTCTTTCTTACAAGTAATTTGTCGAAGTTACAATGTAGATATTTTAATTGTTCTTTTTTTACGAGACAGTGGTATTTGAAAAAAAAAACATATATTTTTGTAAAATTCAATGGAAACCGAGCCTCTTCTGGTTGCGTGAGACCGAGTTCTATCGGTTCACGTGGAAAACCATCAATTATTCCGATCGACGCGAATCTGGACAATTTTCTACCCAGCACCGACGCGGACGCGCGTATTAAAACCGAAAAGGTTTTACCTTGCACCGAGGAATAAATGGTATTTGCAGTCTGTAGGATGATGAACCATCGTTAAAAGTGCATTTCCAACAAATTATTTCGAAAAATGTCTGGTATTATCGCGAGTAAAATGAGAGTTTATTCTGCAGCTTGTAATTTCGCGATTTCAAGATTTTTATCCGATAATCTGCATATGGGGGCCATCTTCGAAAAATCACTAAAGTTAGGCAACGATGCAACGGAGCGAAGAGGAGGCGAATTTTCCTTCCTCCTCTTACTCGTACAAAGGGTCGAACATTTTATCGAATCGTTTACGATCTCATATATTTCACGTTTTGAGACATCGTCCAAATGGCAACGAGGATGATCCAGACTCGTTGCGCAATTCACGAATCTCGCTCCATTTTTATTCAACTCGGTGCTGATCCCAAAATGTTTATTTCGCAATCATTTCGAGACGAAATTCGAAATTTGGAGATTCGAGAGTTATAATTCGAATCAATTTGTGAACTCGTTTTATTCCAATTTGTGACATTTCAGAAGCGTGACTTCTTTTTCTCGAGAGACGAGAATTATCGAGGTTGGTTCGAGAAACGGTAGAACGATCCTGCAGGCGTGATGTGCGAGGAATCTTAAACGCTTCTCCGAGCTGCCATCCTCATCCAGTCATAATCTTATCATCGTTTCACGCTGCGATGAGCACACGTACGAATGTAAATTACGTTTTTATTCCATCAACGATATTATATCTGTAGACATTTCGACTTACGATTTCAGTCTGGAATGCTCTCCCGATCCTTTTGTTAAAACTCATTGTTCTGAGCTTGAAACTCACTTTTTTTTCTCCCTACCTTTTATAATTTCTCCATTCCGAGGGAACATAATGTCAAGAATATTGAAATATGCGTGCACTTTTTAATACTTCACATCAGTGAACTCGAATTTTTTAGCGATTTCGAATGCTTCTAATTTCATAAATATAGCATTTGAAGATTCATCATAAATGACTGATAAATCGAGAGTGAAAAATATTTATGTGTGAAATGTGAGAGCAAAGAATTTACGCCAAGGTCATGGTCCAGTGACTCTCGAGCCTCCAGCGCACTCTCACCTGCAATTTATGCAATCCCTCTAATCTACTTTACACAATGAGGACTTTCGTGCATTATGCTCTCGTGGAACAGTAAACTTCGTTCCAAAGCACGCATATAGATATTCTACACCAATACCGGGTGTCCGAAAAAAAAAAATTTTAAATCGACCACGAGGTAAAGTCACAAGAAATGCATCAAGATATTAAAATTTTCAAAATAACGCATTATTATTATTTCGAAGATCTTTTAAAATCGATACTTGTCCAGTTTAAGTAAATTTTAGGACTTGAAGCTTGACGTTTGGGACACTGGGTGTGTGCACGTGTTCACACGTATTCATAAACTTCAAATCGTTCGTATTATTGCATGGTCACGGTTGCAGCTTGTATAAATTCAAGTTGAATAACACGAGAGAATAATAAATCTTGATATAATCCGTTGGTGTATATCTATGTTAAAAAAATATAAAATTTTATATTGTATATGATTTTTAGGAAAATGTATGCAATTTGAAGTTTAACGTGCATCGTTTCACGGTTTTCGTCGGGAGTGCGAATGATTCTCTATTGAGAAAAAAATAGAAGTAGTGAATCGTTTTTCGTAACCGTAGAGGAGAAATATGAGAGAGGAGAAAAGTTTTGTATCCTGGGATGTATACATAGAGACATTAAAGTCGAGAGTACCTCGAAATCTCCATAAAACACGACGTTGTTGCCCCATTAGACAGGAAATATCAATTTTAATCGGAGGTCTTTCGCATCGTTGCTTTCCATGCGATTTTACGCTCACATACTCGTTTTCAATCGTACGTTTAATCTTCACGTATCTCGTTATGTGCTCGTATTAAGATTCATTCAGGTTTGACGTCCCAAAACCTACGCGCGACTTATGCTCTTTCGACGAAGAATACACACTCTTTTTTTATTCTCTGAATGGAAAAATAGAATTACGAAATTACTGTGAAAATTCAAGAGAATTATCAACTTTTATTTTGACAAATTGGTAATAAAACATTTTTCATTTCTCAATCCATTGCGATAGATAGATGCGGTCTTTGAATAATGAATTATAATATTTCAAGAATGATTTTTCCAAAAATCAGTCGAAAATATTTGATTCCTCGTATCGATGCCTTGACCAAAATATCCTTCATCCGTAACGAGGAAGAACGTATGAACGGGGGACAGAGAAAAAGAGAGGAAAAAAGAAAAGAAAACACAATTCCTCGCTCAATTGTATGCAAAATAAATATTATTTCGTGAATCGACTCCCACTCTGATATTTTTGACTTAAATAAAAAAAAAAGTGTAAAACGAGAAAAGAAAGAAACGAGAACAACATAGAGAATGATACACGAGTCCTTTCCGCACCTTCTCGCAATATTAAGCCGTCTTATCGGAATGAAATCAGCAGGATGGAAAGTGATGAGTCGGAGCTCGAAAGAAAAAATTTCGTATTCAGTAAATTTCTCCCTCCATTTGCCATGCCGCATTTCATTTCGTAGGAAAAAAACAATTGGCCAATTAATCATCTCACATTATCGAGTTCGTAGAAATAATTCAGGGATAGATTCTAATTTTTGGGTAAGCTTTTTGTGTCTATCACGAACTATGATCTGGCTTTTATTGAACTTGATCTTTTGCTTTCATAGAAAAATGAAGGATTACAAAGAAGATGCGAAGCACAAGAAAAATCGTTATTATACCAGAACGATTTACGATCGTGAGAACCACGTACCCTGGTGCATCTTCCTTATATATTTTTAAATTGGTAACGTAAGGGCGTAAACGAAAAAAATCAACGCTCAAAATTCAAAGACTCGATAGTCTTCTGACAGTGAAGCATCATTGACTTCACGAGCGATGAGTTTTTAATACAAATGCCAAATGCCTATAGCATTGTGTATGCTTTTCGACGATTACAATCTCGGCAAGATATTTCATCTCAAAGTATCTTTCTTTGCTCTTTAAACTATGCTTCGTCGGAACACCCATGGCGAGATTCGCAGCTCGACTTCGACAATGAACAAGCGTACGCCGTGTTATACATCCTCATTGATTGATTCAAAAAGCTATTTCCTATCGGAATATGCACATTCATTACCATAATCGTAAATATGAGCACAGGTCCGTGTATTATACAGTTGCGGAATGAGAGGAGTATGAAGAACTCATAAATGTTATTTATTCGATAATGTTAATGAAAGATTTGATATGATTTGATGATAAATAATTATTACTTCAAAAGTGGGGAATTGAATATTCCCATTGGCTGGGTCCACAGAGTGGGGTGGATGGAGGGGAGTTCTGAAGGTCTATAAAAACGGCTGCAAGGAGGACTCTCCGCACTTAGTTGGTTCCCGAGTCAAAAAAGCTCTCTTACTACCCAGGTCAAAAAAGATCTCTCTCCTCTGGAGATCCAACTGAAATAATTATAACTATTTTCTTGTTCGTAACACACACCGTGTAGAATTTAGATTTCTTAATTTTGTGTCGAGGAACAAAAATGATTTATCTTCGAAATTTAGATTCATTTTACGTTATGGATTAAAATAGTTATAGTTAGTTTTATGTCATCTTCCTTTCGTACAACTTTAAGTTTTAATAACGATATTGCGCTTCCAGAACTGTATATGCCACGGTGCTTTCCAGTATTTGGTTTTCCCCCCTATTGCGTCTGCAGCCAACCTACGTCCTAACCTGTATCGCATTCGCACATCTTTGCACATGGGCACGGGAAAACTGCCCAATTATCCATCAATTATTCGCGATACCTCTTCGACTCGTGCTACACGGATCCTCACGTACGCACTCTCGGGCCGCGATCATCCTAAATCGAGATATCACGTGAACGAAAATTCTCCAAGTAGGCATTGTCTGTCAGCTGACCATCATATAGTCGACGTTCCGTCCTCGGTAGTAGAATCGGGCTATGAGAAAGGAAAGTGTCTCCTCACGCGTCTGAGGCTTTTATTATATGCACACAAATTGGGAACCTCAGGGCATTATTAATTCTATTCCTTCATTTTGCATGGAACCTCGTACGATGATGAATCAACATGATGATTCATTTTCCGTTGTCGTCTTCATTATCGTTTATAGGCATAACTGCTGAAAGGGAACGCAGTATTGCACTCTGATGTCTCCTACTCAGTCCGATATGCAGTAGACAGTGACCTTATAGGCATCAGTCTCCGCGAAAAAATAAATTTATTCGTTTTGGGACGTGAAGTCATGTCGAATCGACTCCACAGTAGAGTCACCTCGTATAGATCAGGCTTCGGAAATTTAATCTCGAAAAATTTCTTTCGTCGAATAAAACTAGTTTCAATTTAATTCAATTTCTCCTAAACCTTTTCGATCTCAATAATTTCATTGTTCGAAAATCTTGTATTACGAGAGACTCTCGATTCCGATACGACTTCGAACATTATTGTTTTTAGAAGCCTAATACAACTATACCGGTCCGGTGATGAGTAAGCGATAGGATCTATATCTTACTAATTTTTATGTTTTTTTACATTTTCAATTTTTATTGAACCTTTTTTATTTCTTTCATTTATTTCAAAAACGAAACATATGACATTTACGTGGCCCGTAGATCAAAAAAGTTACGTCTGTTCCTTTTGATCGTTTCGAATGTGAATCGATTCCATTTTTCAACTTTCCATCTGAATCAGTTTTTTGCCAATTTAGTCTCCCTCATAAAGAATGATTCGAGAATTTACAAAGCTCGCATGACACGCACTTTTTGCATTTCATGGATAATGACTGTATCAACGACTTGACAATTAATGCGATGCTCGAAAGGCTCTTCGGTCGATTTTTCGCTTCTTTTTTATCAGTCGAGAAATGAGCGTATTATGAATAGAGAATTAAAATATGTCTTGGAGAAGAGCTCGTTCAGTGACGCAACACGTGTCTCGGTGCCGGCTCACAGAGATGAGCGAAACTTATGATTTGCTTTCACCGGCCAGCTTCACCTTTACCGTGATATTACGATTACCGACATTAACATATAGCTGATAGTCTGGCATTTTCTCTACCTAAAATTTCGTGTTTCAGCTCCCTGGATTTGTTTGCCTACGTACCGTCCACTTTTTTACTATTTTTCATTTTTTTCATTAGAAATAAATATACAAATTCGACACGATGATTCGTGTATGACCAACATAATTACAATCCACTTATTTGCATTTGCAAAGAAAGTTTGCGCTCGAATAAATAAAATTGCAGAGGCCGTGATTTTATTTTCTCAATTTTCCTCTCCTCGTGCTAACTCGAGTCCAATTTGAATTCCGTATAAACTCGTTAGAGAAAAAAGAAGCGAGGGAAAAAATTGGAAATATAAGAAGAGTAAATTGAATCGTGTATACGCCAGGGCTAAACGCCGCGCACGATCTATGGCTAATTAAACACAGAATTAATTATTTCTCGATCCTATTGAGCTTCAGACGCGTTGAGCAAGCCGACAAATTGTATGAACTTTTTTCCCATTGGTTCTTCTTCTCTTTTCAATTAAAAACTTCAAGTATAAACATAGAGAGGTTGTGGCGAAAAAAAATGCAATTACGAAGCACAGATCTTCAAATCATTTATTAATTTATTATCGTCACACTTTTTACGTACTCGTAAGATATATTAGGTAAAAAAATATGTGTTCATTTATTATGCGTAAATAGATGAATGTTTTGCGCTACGATCGACGACGAAATTATTCATTGAGCCTTCCTGCTCCCTTTTTTATCGTTTTTCGTTTGTTTGAATTTTCGTTTTTTCGTTATTCATGAAAAATTAATATCAAAGGTGATGCGCTCACACCTGTCTTCATCCTGTCGATGCAATTTAAAGGGAGAGGCGTGTACGAAGTTTCTTTTGATGCGCAGGCGGATACGAGAAAGAAAGAGCAAAAGAGAGAGACGATCTATCGCGTGGGAATCTTGAAAATATAATGTGAAGTGAGTAATGCGCAGAGAGAGAAGGTGTTTTTTAACACACACGATGACATTAGGAGAATAGATGAGAAAAACTGACACTTATTTTATCGAGGATAAAAAAAATATCGCTGCAAACTAAGAAAAAGCTATTTCGGAGAATTTTAAGGATCGACGATTGACGATTGCGGAGAGAAATCGATAAGAGAATATTTCGTTCGGAAAATAAAAATCGCACAATCGTTTATTTCTTTGCATGTTACTCATCAGCGAAAATCTCTCGATGTATCCTTAAAATTGTCCTGGGAAACTCTGTTGAAGAGCGAAAACTGGCACTGTATAATATATAAGAGCATCAAAAGTACATTAAAAAGTATAAAATTGGGAAAAATCGTGGTCCTGCGTTGAGTTTGCCCGGCCGAGACGCGATGAAAATTTCGTTCTCACAAATGGATATTTATTTATGTTTTAATGACACTTTCTCATCCGCTAGTGTTTCGCTCGGAATAAAATTTTCCTCCCGTGATAAATTTGGTCTTCAATTTCTTTTTTTGTTCTTATTGCTGGACAAATGTTGAATTCGTCGAATATTTATTTCTCGTCGTCTCGTTGTTTCGCGTTCAGTACCTCCTGTAAGGCTGGCCGCCGGACTGATCCTCCTCAGGATGAGCGGCGTTGTAGGCCAAGGCTCGCTGAATCTCCGGCGGTATCGGGGGCGGTGTGGGCAGATGCGCGCCCGCCGCGGTGAAACCGTTCTCGTCCGCGGTGTAAGTCACGTGTATCGGTGTCCCGTCCGGCGCTGTGTAGCTGTACTGGCCCCTCACCACTTCCGCCTGTCCCAATCCACCGAGATTCTTCGGCGAGCCCTGCTCCGCCACGGATATCCCATTCTCCGTGTCGTAACTGCAATTTTTTATTATCTCGCATTAGTCATCCGTGCCTCATTTTCCTCTCGAACCATCTTCATTCTTTTTCTATCTTTTCAATTATACTAATTATTACTTTTTCTACATATTCTTATTTCCATGCGCCCTTATCTTTTTCCATTAATTGGATGCACTCAAAATCTTTTTTAATTATTTTCTTTATTTTCTGTTAAGACTTTCGTTATCAATAATGACGTTTTTGTTCCAATAAAATTCATGTGTCGTATATTTTTATTTCAAAATTATCTCCAATTGTCGGATTTCAAAATGCGTAACTCGAGTTTTTTTTCCGTCTTCCCGTTGTATAATTGCATCGAGTGTAAAATCGAGTGCGGATGTGACAATTCGCGTTGATGATTGTATTGGTAATTGCATCGTTTCGTAGACGGGTCAATAGTAATCGTTTCCATTGCGCAATGTCGGCTAGAATCCTCGAGACTCTTCGCGATATTCTTCCGAAGGAACGCATACACTCGTTTTTCCACGAATACGCGAGCTAGACATCACGATTAGCATCGGAGCTAATTTTACGTCGTATTTTTTTCTCTTATTCTTTCCTACAGCACTGAGGATCTCTCATTCAATTCATTTTCTTACTTTTATTTACGAGATTACACGCTGTAACACGCGTTTTCTCGGATAAGTACGAGCGCCGAGGTAAATTACAATCGTACGAGCTCGTTAATTTATTCGAGCGATTGATTCATTGTCCACGTGGTTGGCAAACCGAGACATCGATGATCAAAGCTGTCAAACGATCAATACGCCCTTTTTCCTCGACAGTCGCGAGCCTCCGTTCCTCCTCATTCAAGAAATCTTGATGGGAATTGAAATTATTGTAGGAAAAGCTCATTAAAGAAAAGACGCAGTTGACAGTGGAAATAACGTATCGAAGTTCATTCAAGTCTCTCGCTCTGTCTGTCTGTGTGTTATTCTCGCCTTGCGATTGCCTATAAATCACCTCGGCGAGACACTGTTGTCTCTCGATCTTTTCATGCTTTCATTTGCGTCAACTCGCGTGTCCCTCGTAATTAATCACGGGGTGAAAGTTATTTGAATAAATGCATCACGGTAGCTTATCGTTCGTAATCTAATTGCAATGAATTTCGTCACGCGTTTGACGAATTTATGAATTTTTGATTTCTTATCAGTCATTCATTTTCTAACGAAAATTTGTCAGCACTTTTGAATATTTGTTTGAATTGCATTAAATACCTGAAGGCGTAAGATCCATCAGGAGCCTGGTCCTGACTTTGACGAAGAATGGCGAATCGTCTGCCGTAGTAATCAGGATACTGAGGATTGAATTTGTTGAATTGTCCCTGAGCCAGAGCCACGAGGCCCAAAACCGCAATCTATTTTCACGTAAATAAAAAAAGAAAAATTTACATATCTGCATTTTGAAAATTGAAAATATTATACTAAAAGAACTAAAAAAACGCAAACGATAATCCGTCAAAAAAATAAATCCGAATCACTCGCAAATTTCGCGTTTTAGAAGGTGAAACACTCACGATGATCTTCATGATGAGATTTTCCGTAGTTCGTGAATAAAAAAATCGAGGGAAAATGTACGTTCGCACACGGCAAGAGTGACGATTCCGTTGTAGGACTTTGGATGAGCCCTGTGCGAATTTATAGCGATCCGTGAGTGTTTTCTGTCTTGCTCCTCGTCGAGGAACATCGCGATGAGAGGCGTTGTCGGAGCAAGGAGAGGAGGAAAGAAAAAATCCCTCCCAGATATGAGAAAAACCAGGAGGAAAGACACGTGCAACCGTTCAATTGTGCACCATCGAGATATACAGATATAGATTTTACACGAGGATATTTTCAATGCTGTAATAGTTATGGCACGTTACATACTCTTGTACACGTAATCAAAAGTGGGGTGATTCGATGCACCGAGGCGGAGCTCGAGTTTTTAGAGCTCTCGAGCGAGAAACAAAGACGGAGTTGCGATTCTAAGCCCCGTGTGGTAGGGATCGGCGCTTATTGGCCGACCTACAAAATTTTAAAAATCCGAAGAAAAAGCACAGAAGGGATGAGAAAAAAAAGTGCGGCTGTCGATAAATCGATAATTTCATATTTCTCCAATTAAATCGGACACCCGTAAAGTCTTGTAATAAGTTAACATAATTAAATAACGTTGAGTAATACAGGTGTTTGACATTAAGGCAAATCCTCGTTATTGATTTTCTGTTGAGCACCGACTGATAAATATCCTTGAGATATAAATATTATTTTAAATAAAATATCGATTATTAATTTAGAGCTGTTTGAAGATAATGTACGCCGATTTACTTTAGCTATAATTAAGTGCTCAATTTTTTTTCATTAATTCGTATTTGTTTTGTGCACATTTTTACATTTGTACGAGAATTTTTTCGAGCGTAATTCTCGGTTATGATCCAAATTATATGAATAGAAACTCGATACGAGTAATAACTATAATTCTCGCAATAATTTTGTGTTTACACAACAATTTGAAAAAAAAATCAAGAGTGATATTTGCCGTTTTTCTCATCCATTTACTGATTGAGTAATAAATGCTTTTTGTATTATAGATTGAATAATATTCGTTTCATGCTAATTTTTCGACTCTTCCTTGTATCTCATCTTCAAGGATTCTCCTCGTTATTTCCACTTACACGTGTACGTGCATGCATGATCCAGGCTGTATTTAAGCATAGTAAAAATATGGCCCACAATTCTCACTGGCGATGTTGCCTTCGCCGAGCAAATCACAGAGCAATCATTAAAAGCTAGCTAACATAAGAACCATCCAAGATTCGAGTTCCAATAATGAATAAAAAAAGAGGAGAAGAGAAGAGATCGAGCAGAAGAGCAAAGGAGAGAATAGGGAATGAAAATAAGAGAGAAAGGACGTTTTTGATCTTATGCGCGGAGAGGATCCGACATGGATGATCGCAGGGCGTATTCCTTTCACCGCTTCCATCGAGATCCACATTGCACACGCCACCAGCAGCGAAAATAAGATATAAATTTCTATGCCTCTTCGGACTGCCCCGTCCTCTTGCGACACAGTCCACCTTACCTTTGATTTTTAAATTCAGGATTAAAGATAAGAAGGTTTAAATATCAAAGAAAAAAATTGTTTTTTTTTTCAAATAAACGCTTCGTCAAAAATTTAATTTTATTGACTGATTTTTGTAGACGAAACAATTAAGAAGATGGAAAGCTGATGGACGAGCTGTGCGTTGAGGATGAAGATAAGAACGTTTAAATATCAAATAAAAAATTTTTTTTTTCAAACCAACGCTTCGCCAAAAATTTAATTTTATTGACTGATTTTTGTAGACGAAACAATTAAGAAGATGGAAAGCTGATGGACGAGCTGTGCGTTGAGGATGATTGATTTTGCCTCTGGATAAATTCTTGCGATCAGATTGAATATTCATGACAAAAATTGATCAATAACGAGTCAAATCGACTTCCTCTTAAATCTATAAACGCGCAAGAAGAGTCTCGATGGAATTTTTAAATAGCGCAGAGGTGGCTGATCAAATCTGCGAAATGTACAATAATGTAATATGAAGAGGAATAAACGAATGGGGGCCGCGAGGGGGGAATTATTGTTCGTGTGTTAAGAAGTTGTATAATGATTTGTCGTCGCTGCTCGCCGTGTTCTTTTTCAAAACGGGATAATCAATGCTTTGATTTATCGCTTAGACACGAGTTATGCAGCGAGTGGGCTACAAGTGTACACGCGTTTGTTAAAAAACCACAAATATATTGTAAGGACGGTAGTTCTTTTCAATAAAACATGTTTAATAAAATAAACGGGAATAAATAATGGAGGGAAAAATAAATTTTTCGTCACCTCGCAATGTGCATATGAAATTAAGAATTAGTCACTAATATAAAATGACCGTTGTACCTGTTTCTAGATAAAAGTCTGACAATGAATTTAAAAAATGACGCAAGGTCATTTATCATTATCTGTGAGTTAATTCATCCTCATGCGATTTTTTGTGCCTTCATTTTTTGTCAAGAATGGATAAAAAATTCGAAATAAAAAATCAAAAGGTAACAAAAGGTTAAGGAAGATCGTTTTTAAGAGAGACTCTCAATGAGAAGCACTTTTTTGAACGTAGATCTAGGAGAAGAGGTCAGAGATTGAACGATATAATAAATTAACAATGCTTTTCGCGAGGAGAGGGAGGGATCGTTTATTGTCGAGCACAAAGGTGCGATAAATACAGTGCGTTTGGAAAAGGATTTCTCTCGCTCGCTCCTCCGCCGCTCTCGAGACGGCTCATTCGTGACATTAAAATAAAGTGTTCTACGATTTGACGTGTGGCGCTCCGTGTTGCATGTGGATGATGACGATATATAATGATCGCTTGCTTCAGAAAAAAAATTGAGAGTGAGAGCGAGAGAGAGAGAGGGAAGGGATTGATATCGAGGCGGGATGATTGTTGAAAAAAAAATCGTGAAATAAATTGAGAAGATAATTCCTCGAGATGAGGACTCGCGAGTAATCGAAAGCTAAAGTTTTAACCTCCCAGTTATGCGCTGTTCGAGATTTCTCAATAACGGAGCCCCGACACCTCTTGGATTGCACATTTTTCTGATCCTCGTTTTTTCTGAGCGGCCACACGAATCCTAACGGGCTCGATCGTAACACCCTCGATCTTTAACAGACAAAGAGGCGCTATTTGATAATTGAACCTGTCACAAATCGATGCAACTTCCACTTTTTCAATCATCGGAAAACAAACTGACAAACATAGATTCGTTTGTTTTATTTTACTCAAAGGGTTACTCAATTATTTGATTTATAGAATTTATTCATGAATAGTGAGATTAAAAATTTTGTGCACATAAAAGAAAAGCGACGATTAATTTATGTGAAGCCTGGCATTCATCTCTTCAATCGATTCCATTTTTCTCTCATTCATTCTTCAAGATGAGATGAAGAATTCATGAAAGAGCAGCGGAGGCTTCGTGAAAATGTTCGATCGATAAAATGGTGAAGCGCACCATTCTCATGGTCTCATGGACGTTACTCTACATCGGGCACCCTAGAGGTCTGCGAAAATGCGTCCAATTATTCCTCCGTTTCTTCATTTATCCGACTCTGCCGATCAGCTTAAATTATTATTCTCCGTGCCGGAGACGCGATCTCGATTCCCGAGTGAGTGCTTGCAAAAATTAACGAGCATTATCCACTTTTTATTTTTTATTATTAAGGGCAAATCAGCTATGCGCGTTCATCTCGAATTTTATTACTCCAAATAATACCTCATTGCAAAGATCGTGTAATCTCTCCTCTCGATTTTAATGAAAATGTCACTTAATTGGCTTCATTCGATAGTTTATTTACTTAATTATTGTTTCATAATCAAAATTTATGAACTCGAGAAGCGATAAACCATTTCTTGTGGTTTAAAGTGACGTAGTTAATTTCATAGTTTTAATTTATAATCTTATGGATGTTTATGGTATGCACAAATTTCTTACAAGACGCATCCGCAACAGGTTTTATGCATGATATATGCAAGTGCACTTTATTTTTCTGCATATCCTGTCCGTCTCTTAAAGATTCTTCGATGTGTTTTAGCGATTTGTAAATTATTTGACCTATAAGGGAATTCACGATAAATACAGCACGTTACATAAAATATCAATCTGTTACTGGTAAATGGTCGTTTTATTAAAATATCCGTGGGTGGATTTTTCAAAGATAAAGCATGTACAAGCTATTCTATTCGAAATTTCCAAAATTTTGATAAATATTTATTTACAGCCTCATAGTTGCAGTTTTCTTACGTTTATTTCATAGTAAAATGAAAATCAATTGACGAACAAGTAAAAAGTAAGGAAAAACAATTGAATGACAATCAAAGTGAACATCGAAAGTGAATCATCTCGTGTGAATAGTGTCAGCAGAGGTGAAATGGTGAAAAAAAACTGTTGTTCTCTGTATTGAAAACTGGATGCATCGTCGTTTATCGATTCGTCGAAAAAAACGTATTACAATTGTTGTCCGACCGTACCGAGCGCTAAGTGACATGCGTAAGCCGCGAGGAATTCATAAATTCATTGTTTCTTATTACGAAACGTAAATACATCATTGTATTATGGGTACGACCACCGTGAGCGATCAGAATGAGAAAAGATGAGAGAAAAGGAGGAGAGGGATGAGATAAAACGATGAGGATATTTCTTGCTATTCCTGTGGGCTGAATTCCGTAAGTGTTAGAACTTTTCCTCGCTGGCCTCTCGACGTGTGATTTTTTTTTCTACTCCGTCGGATCATTTCGCTTCCATCTTCTCAAAATAAAAATGAAAAAAGACCAGGAAGAGAATGAAATTTTGCAAGACAAATTTCGCTCTTATCGCGGATCGAGATTACAGCCCAAGATTGCAATCGGGGAAGAAAAAAATCGAGGACAAATATCCTCAATTCGTACGGTTTTTTTTCTCTTTACGAAATTCGTGGGGGAATCATAACCCATAATTTGTCGATTCTCCATGGTACCTGTGTGTCCGTCGAAACGAATGTACATTGCTATTTTTTTTCTCTTCATCATCGGAATATTTAAGAGAAAACGTATAGACCATAATTCCTCTTACCTATTGTATTCAATGCTTGTGACGGATTCGATACATCAAGGCTCGAATGTGTACCAACGCTAAGTTGAATGTTTTATTAAGATCCATCTATTTTTATCCTCGTCTCGTCAAATTGAATATTCGTAATTGAGCAAGTACATTATCTTTATCGACATGATAAAAAATGATGATACAAATATGTATTCGGTTACTAAAAATATTTTCTTGCAGTTCTTATGACAATCAAATTTGAATGAAACCGAATTTTCCTGACATAGAAAGATTCTGCCATTAATCGAACTCCATGCATCCTGGATATAAAATCAAAATGAATAAGGAATTTTTTAATCGTGTATAAAATAAGAGTTGGAGAGGAGTAAATAAAAATATGCATGCCCACGAGAAATTCTTTAAAGATACATAATCGAAATCGAGTAATCGATAACTTTTCGTCAATTTATTGTGAGAAATGATGGGGAAAATTGTACATTTAGGTGCGAAGTCGTAACTATCGGAGAAAAAATGAAAGTCTAGAAACGGAAGCCTTGGTTATTGGGGCGAGAAGCGAAGTTGCGGGCGCCTTGCTGTTGGTCCCTGCCGACGTTGGCGTTGATGTAGTCAAGGGCACGCTGGATCTGGGCGGGAATAGCCGGGGCGACCGGGAGATGAGCACCCTGGGGCTGGAAACCGTTCTCATCGGCAACGTACGAGACGGAGATCGGCGTGCCATCGGGCGCGATGTACTGGTACTGTCCCTGGGAGACGACCGAATGCTGTCCCTCCTCGTTCAACGGTCCCAGCGCTCCATTCTCCGAAGCCGCGATTCCGTTCTCCGTCTCATAATTGAATTGGTATGAACCGTCCGGAGCGATGTCCTGAGCCTGACGCAGGATAGCCAGAGGAGGAGCAGCCTGATGGTGCTGGGCCAGAGCCGCGCCAAACAGAGCCAGAGCTAAAATCTAAAAATTCATTTATTTATTTTAATAAATTTTTATGTCCATTTTTTCAATTAAGAATTAATAAATCGGCGAAATCTGGAATTAAAGAAACTTTTCATAATGAATTGTTAAAATTTCGCCTTTTTTCAACTGTTAGAAAGTTTTCAATTATTTTGGAATTTTACTTAGAATGGTACTCGATAACGTTAAATTAACGTCGACTTAACAATTTCCATACGATTTATTTCTTAAACAAAAAAATGATAAATTTGTTTAAAATTGGTTATTAATATTGTTTATGTGTGCCAATTATGGAAAGAAATTAAAAACAATGACTTTTTTGTTGAATGAATTTTGAAACCAAATTTGTGAATTCTCTAAAATATAACAACGTTAAATTCAGACAATTTTGAATTAAAATCTTTTTTGAATCATGCAACGATTCACTTTCAAATTTAATAGAGACAATTTTTTATTACATTCACAAATAGTGTCCAAATTTTTATGATTTTTCATACACCCTTAAATATTGAATTCTTTCCATTCTTTAGCACATTCTCCCTTGTCAACTTTCAATAATTCTCTATTCCGTCAACTGCATACACTTGATATTTTCAAAAATTATACATTTCAAATTTAAATCCTTCTATCCAAACAACATGCATGTTTATAATAATAAGAATCCTCTAAACGGCACAACGAAAATAATTGCGATGAAATAAAATCACTCACGAGGAACTTCATTTTTTTGTGTTTGAAAAACAGATCCGTTCTCTTGCTGAAAAGACAAGAAATGCGATTGATCTCTAAAGATGTGAACTTGGAGTATTTATACCAAAAAACGTCGCCCGATATCCACCACTTTTTTCACTCGTATAACGTTTGTTCATACCCCGGTGTGGATTCGTTTTACATATTTCACGTGTATTAGCGGACACATCTTCGCACGTTCACGTGAAGATTCACAAACGTCCATGGGAATTTAATATAAAAAACAAACACGATAAAATTCGATTTCAAATTCAAAAACGACTCAAATATACATAATTTGGCAATATGTGTAAGTCGATTTTATACGTAATTTCGTTCTATGTGTGTGTTAATGATGAACAGAGGACCATAAACGTGTCCAGACGAAAGACATAGAGACGGAGGACCAACGAAAAGAGATTTTTTTTCAAGATCGTTCATCCTACTCTTTCATAATTTATTTCCTAGCTCTGACCTTTAACGAACCGTCTCTAAAATCGTATATAGACAAACTCCTGTTCTCCGTGTGCGCGTCCCCATCAATATATACGAATATATATTATATAATTTCTTTTGGTAATCCCAGACTCACTAACACAAACCGGTTACGATTTCGAATTTTTTATTTTTTATTTCCTCAGCCCAATACACTCCCTTTGATAATTTCGTTCTTGTGCTTCTTTTACTATCTCGCACTGTAATCCCTAAAATTTTTTTTTCGTTGGATTGGGTATATAACACACGTGGTTTTCGGGTGTTTCCTCCAAACAGGTTGTATATATTTTTTCTTTTTTTTCTCTTTCGCTCTTTCCGTCTCACTCGTCGGACACTCCGCCATTAATTCTGTGAATTTTCTAATCTCGTTTTTTATGCTACGTTACTCTTCTTTTATATCCATAAAGATTATGCGAGTTTTTTCAGTATTTTTCATCAGGTTTGCGAAACAGAGACGAGGAAAATATTTTGAAACTGAATTTATTTTTCTTAGACGAGATGGTCCATCTTTTACCTTCGGGCGACTATCGACGTGAAGAATCAACAAAAAAATGAATAGATTCTTGGTCTAGCGAATAGAAATATTGGCAAGGAGGTTGATGGTTCCTTGGATCTGGACAAGCGGTCGCAAAACCAGATACGACGTCACTTCCAAAATTATCTTTTAGCGAGAAAGTTTCTCGTATAAATAGTCTCGAATACTCTTTGATTATTAGCATAGTCACTCGATACCTGTCCGAGCATCAACATGAAATTTCTTGTGAGTGCTAAGAATCGATGGAGTTTAATAAAACAAATTTTGTAAAACAGTTGACTACGATATAATAAATAGGTTTGACAGAAAAAGAATCAAAATAAAAAAAACGAATGTGACGAGATTCGAGTTTATAAAGTTAATACGTTAAATTTGCCTGTACACTGTTAGACAAGATGTAAAGTCGAAGAAAGCAAAAATTGATATTTCGATCGCCTATAGGAAATTATTCCTGAAATTGAATAAATCATAGTTACGTGACAGTGGGAAAAAAATACGCGACGCTTTTTATTCAATATTTTTAACTCGCAAGTGCGTTTGACCCGGTATTCCGCTGACAATTATATCAATTTGCACATAATCAAATGTCACCGAAGAGTCGCAGGGTGTGTCGCGTGCAACCGTTCTACTATATTACGTGCCTTACCTATGAAAAGACAAATGAAAAGCTTTTCCATTGAGATGAGAAGCGAAAGAAAAATAAGCAAGAGGTCACGATTCGTCACTTTTCATTTATTTATACTTTATACTTATTTGTGAATTGAAAAAAAAATTTGTTGAAAAAATGATAAAAGTACGGCAAATGATAAAATAGTTATAAAATAATATAAAATCATTTTGGGACCAAGAAAAAAAATATTGAAAAATTTTGCATACATTCCGTAATTAAAAATTGGCGGTAAATTTGAATTTATATGCACTAGCGGAAAAAATTAAAGAATGAAAAAAAATGTCAAATTTCCAGCGATTTTTTACATGGCTGTACCTTTGCTCAAAATAATCGTATAGAGAGTGTATTAATTGAAGCCTTATACATCGGATAATTAGAATCACCCGTACACGCCAATTTTTATTGCGGAATAAATGCAATATTTTAAAATATTTTTTTACTTGGTCCTAAAATGATTTCATATTATTCTGTAACAACTATTTTATTACTTTTTTTACATTCTCACAGATAATCTTTCGTAAAAAGATACGGCGCTGTTTTGACGATTTAGAATTTTCATATATCGATTTTTCATTACTTGGCGTGAAGACACTGCCGTGTTTTCAAATAAATATTTAATAGCACTCATAAAAGATAGAAAAATGTTTATTCGATAAAAATAAATTCCCTTGGCTTCGTATTGAACATTTAATTTCTTGGAATATTCTTTAAAATACAGAAAATGCTTTTTGGTCGAAAGGTTCTGTTCTTCTGCTCTTCGTAAAGGTCTCGAATTTGAATATTTTTGAATTTTTTGGTTAAATTTTCTATCCGAATATGCGTTTGCTAAAAAAAATTCTGTGTTCTGTGATGGCAGCCTATTATTTATAATCTCGCGAATGCAAATCAGTCGAGCGTGAGACAAGTTCACTGGGAGTAGAAAAAAATGCCATAAAGCATAAAAGGTTCTTCTTCTGGCCTTGCCGTGTCGATATGATGTCGCTGAAAGAAATTGCGTCATTGCATGAGTTTTTAATATAAATTTATCGAATTGGTAGTTCTCTTCTCGTCAAATTTCACACCTTTTACTCAGAGTATCTCCATTCAAATCTCTTACGTGAATGAATCGCTATTACTCAATTTTTGGATTCGACAATTCGTCCGTATGCTCAGATTCGTTGCGGTTCTAACTTTCGAAATACCTTTCAATTAATTCTAACTAATGTCGTTGGGTATTCACTAGTCAAATGTTGGTCTAGACACTATTTTTTTGCATGACCGCGAACATGAAGTTTCGTAGTTTGAAATTCACCCAAGCAAATATGCAAATAAAAAAAAAAGTAAAAAAGAATTAACAGCGCCTTTACGCGCATGCATCTCAAGCTGTGGTAGGATATTCATATCATGTAATATTTGATTCGACTCATGCTAATGTATTTTACGCACCTAGGGAGGGGAGTATTTTTCTAATATCTAGAATAATCTAGAAAGTACCTTTGCAAATTATTTTCAAATTTCAAATTGAATATTTTCAACTTCAAATTAAAATTCAAATAAATTGGCCAACTCTAATTTCTTTTTGATGAGAGATTGGTCTAGCTGAGAGTCAACAACATTTTTTTTATTTATTTCATTTTAACGCATCCGAAAGGGTTTTTTTATCAAATCGAAAGATTTTCGACAATTTTGCAGCATTGATACAGAGTTGCTCTTTCATACGATTATTAATTTTAAATATTTATTTCAGATTGCTTTTATCGCAGCCGTGATCGCCGTAGCTTCGGCGCAGGAGTCAGGCCAGCCACCGATAAGTATTTCGGCTCAATCATGGGATAGTGCACCGGACGGTTCATACAGTTTTTCTTATCAATCGGAAAATGGAATATCGGTGTCGGAGAACGGTGCACTTGGACGGCCGAACGGTGACGGAGAGGTGCCGGTTGTCGCCCAGGGACAGTTTGGGTACACCTCACCCGAAGGCACTCCCATAAGCGTTTCTTATACAGCTGACGAGAATGGATTCCGTCCTCAGGGTAGTCATCTTCATGCAGCGATACTCCGCGCCCTCGAGTGGAACCTCGCTCACCCTGAGCAAAACGAGCAACCTCAGAAAAATCGCAACCCTTACTCACTACATAATTAAATAAATTATGTTTATATTTAGGATCAAAATTTTTACGTACATAAGGAAACATTTGATACTTGATGAACAATACACGTTTTATTTTGTCAAGACGATCAATTTGACGGAGTCTTTTTTTTAACAACTGGATCCAGATCCGGTAGAAGGCTGAATTCCGGCCCGTCATCTCAAAGCCAAGAATAAACTCATTTTGTTATCAGCGAATGAAAGCGATGAGGAGTTAGCGCACTCGGATGCTCACCTTCTTCGAATTCGTGAGGATTCGATAGTTGGCGCATCAATGTTTGTATTGCGACGTAACGAGAGCTCTCTCGGCTCACGGTAAAATCATTTTTGACGACAATTTTATCTCTGGTATTTTATATCTATATTTTTTATAATAACTTACAACACTTAAACGCATATATTTACAGGCTGTTCTGAATGATCGTCGAAACCGCGAAGAAATGACAATGATGATAACTAATATTATTTTCGACATAATCATTTTTTTAATTATATAATTTGAAAGAAAAAATGGAGGAAATTGTATCCTCCATTTAATTTACTAGACGCGATTCGATTTTATCGGGATCGCATTTTTTTTGGCGAAACGCTGTCAGCCTCAATTTCCAATTTTTTGGCCAATATTTGTTCCTTTTTTCTTCTTAAAGTTTTAAACTCCATACGCCTGCGTGGTTTATCCTAAATTTATTTTTAAAAATAGATTTCGTCGTCATTACCTGCAAAGGAGAAAAAAAATGAATTTAGAACTATTTTTAAAATGTTTGTATCAATTTTTGGGCGACTTTTTTAATGTACCAGACGCTGCACTTGTGCTTGGGATTCATCGGTGAGCCCTGAGGGCAATTGTAAGCTCTGGCAAAGTCTTCGCTATTCGAGAGCGGACCGAGGACCCTCACGTCTCCCGGCGAATGGACGCTACTTCGAATTTTTGTTAGCGCCTCTTCTCTCGTCATTGATCCACACCAGATCTGAGCGTAGTTTAGGAAAAAGAGTTGGTCATGCGTTAAGTTTATATCCGGCAGCAAAGGTTCCTCCCCGTGAATCGACACCCATTTTTTGTATGCCTAAAAATAATAAATTATTATTTACTAGCGGATTTTATAGAGGCTCGGACGCTTCGCGGTCTCGTAGTGATCATGAAATTAAACTTTACTTAAAAATGTAAGATTAACATTATTTATTTTCATTTTTCATTCAATAACTGACTCTGCAGACGTTGTCTTGTCCAAATTTCAATAAAATTATTTCTGATTTGTTTGTAAATCTCAAGATCAATTAAGAATACCAACATGTTGTTTTGGTTATAAATAATTATGAATTTCATAATTTAGCAAGGAAATGGAATTGAACTGAATCCGTTTGATTTAATTTTGTAAATTACATCACAATTCGCGATCAAAATTCAATTAAAATTAGATAATTCTGTGAATGGATGATTTTTGTATGGGTTTGAATTAGGAATTAGATAGCGTTGAAAACAAAATTTTGGATTTTGCTATTATAATCATGTCTGATAATAATTTAAGCGTAATTAGAAAAGAAGGTATAAAGAAGCTACTTTTCAGTAAATTGTTAATTCCGAAGGAATCCTTTCAGACTGAGGATACTGATAAAGATATAATTTTTGTACCCGGAATGATTGCTTGAGACCTCCATTGTCCGCAATGTTTTCGCCTTGGGTCATTCTCCCGTTTACGTAAAGGTCGATTTCCCGCGGCTTGTATTGGGAATATTGGTCGACGATACACTGGGCTCTCTCCCGAAAGGCTTTTATCGTCGCGTTGTTCCACCACTGCATCATATTTCCGTCCTTGTCGTATTGGCGTCCTTTGTCATCGAAACCATGAGTTATCTCATGACCTATCACTACACCAATTCCACCATAATTCAGAGACTTCGGAAAGTGCTGAGAATAGAACAGAGGCTGAAGAATTCCCGCTGGAAAAACTTGAATTTAAAAGGATACGATATTTCTATTGCTCTCATAAAATAAATATATTTTTTTAATTTATATTAATTTGGTACTTGCCTATGTCATTGTTATTTGGACTGTAAAAAGCATTGACGAGCGCTGGCTCCGTCGACCATTTGTCTTTGTCAACCGGCTTTCGTAGCTTTTCCAAATTATAGTAGGCCTCGTATTGCAAAACTGCCAAAATGTTTTCCAAAAATCGATTCTCAGTAATGTTCAACTGAAAATGAAAATTTATTATTAACATTGCGCTGTATAATCGTTTAGTATAAAATCGTCTAGCATAAAAGGAGTATGTTATAAATATATAATATATTTTTAAAAATAATTTTCTTTATGAACAAATTTACCATCGCGTATTCTTTCGAGAGTTCTACAGGATCCTTCAGAAATTCTGGATACCCAATTCTCTCGATCATAGAATCAGCTTTGTTTTTTGCGACTGCTCGCGTCTCGTCGTCCATCCAATCGTTCTCGGTGAGCAGCTCGTTGAAAGCTTCTCTTATCGTGTGGATCATTTGCAGAGCCGTTTCCTGGAATAAGCAAGAATATTACTTTAGAGAAGACAAGAATAAAATATCTTTTGAACTATTCGGTGAATCATTTTCAGAAATTTTTATTGTTAGAAAATGTGTCGATAAAATCGATCCTGTGTACTTGAGCTGCATGTGTTTTTTTAATAACTTTGTAATTCGTTAGTGCAAATCCATTGAAAAAGTGTGATGAAGAAAAAATTAGAAATTGTATAGGAAAACATTAGAATTTCTCACTCATAGAATTTATTGATAGGCACAAGAAACGTTCGACATTTCAAATGTAATCGTATCTCGGTGTAGGAAATGTGTGTTACAAGTGTGAATTTCACCGTGATTTCCTCGTGAATGGATGAGCTAATCAATTTGAGAATCTCTAGAGATGCATGCTTATAAAAATTAAAAGTAGGTAAACAAGACTTTTTACCACGCTAAAACCTCCAAAAAAATAAAAATTATCTATGGATCTCTGAAATCGTTTTTATGATATTTCGAACCTTGCTCTCATGATTGAAATTATCTCGAATAAAAAGAGCGCCCACGGCCATTCCAAGCTTTTTGTTCGTCCATTCAACGCACTGCGACCAGCGGCTTCGCTCGCTCAAAATTCCCAATAAAACCTTTCGATATTCAATTCTTTTTTGCTGATATTCGTCGATCATGTGAGGCATCATTGACATGACCAATCTCCAAAGAACATAGTTGTGCAGAGTCCTACAACAGAAACGTTGATTTCTTCAATTATATAAATAAATAATGGTAGAAAAAATATTAATTTTTTCCAAAATATGAACCTTCGATCAGTTTTTTCGATAATACGACCCATCTGGACGAAGTAGGGCATCGCGTATGCGACAATCGGCTCCTCATCAGTGATCGGAAACTGGAGAAATTCTCCAAAATAAGATCGCCAATTTAGCTGCGGCACTTCGCGCTGCAACTCGCCAAGAGTCAATTTTCGATAAGTTGACGAGATGTCGTGTCTATCTGCTTCCGCCAAGGAGACCTATCGACAATACAAACTATTATTTTTATCGAAAATAAAATTAATGTTTGTGGATGAAAAGTAATCCGAAACCATTCGTACATTGGCGAGTTGTCTCTCAAGACTGATAACACGTTCGAATTCGTCGGAAGCGGCCATCGGATTCGCGCCGAGCAAAACAGCAACACTCGTCATATATCGATGGTAAGCTCGCAATTCGATTTCGCTGCTATTCTTCAAATAGTAATCTCTGCTTGGTAGAGCCAACTGCATTTGATGCAACTACAAAAAAAGCGAAAAAATTAAATTTTTTTGAAAATATTTTAATTGGCTAAATGTTTAATAACATGCACGAGATCTAGGAATGATAATAAGACGAGTAAATATAAAATGTTGGAAACGAGAAAGTTGAAGAATGCAATTTCAACATTTGAAAGTTATTTTTCGCTTAAAAAAAAACCTTGGGTCGTTGACTAAGGTCTTACTTTGCCGGCGCACCTGGAGGATGTTGGCCGAGGAATTTTTGTCGTCCGGGCCGATTATTTGCTCGAGAGGGACACCCTCGTTGTATTGACCGCGCAGACGTCCAAGCAAGACTTCAAACGGAAACGGGGGAACCCACCTGAAGCCTTCTATCACCGGCCATCCACCGAGTTCTCGCAATATCTTCCGCAACGGCGCATCCCCGATCTGTTTTATTTCTCCTGAACAAATCCGATGTTCCAATTAAGAAAATTTTTTTATTGAAATTATTATTGCGACATCTTATTATTCACTACTTTTTGAATTAATTTTAATAATTTTTTCACTAATTGTTCAACCATACATATAAAATGATGATATGAGAGAATGATTTTTCATCATTGTACCCACGGATGTCCATGCAAGATTTGTAAAACATCTTGGCTTTGAGAGTTGCGCTGTTGTCCTCAGAATTCGGTGGTTCTTCGAGAATTTGTTTCAGAATTACTTTCAACTGATCTGAGAGTACTTCAAAAGTACTGATGAAGCTGCGATCTTCGGGTATTACATGAACGCGGTTCCAAGTGCCGCAAGCGTATTGGAAGAAATCAACGCAGGGTGGCGCCGACTGATCCATCGCTGACAATAAGCTCGCGGCTGAAATTAATTTTTTTTTAAATCGAGTATGTTTGGTATCTTTGCTATTTTGTTATCATAGAAATTTGGAAATAATAATTTTATGACAAAATTTGAGGATGGTGAACCGATTCGCTCAAAGGTTTCCTAGTCCTTTTTATTTTGCTACATATTTTACTACGGTAGAGAACGTTCATGAGGAAAATTTCGAAAAAAATCTCAAATTTTAGATTTTTGCATGTATTCCGTTAATTTTTTTAATAAACGATTAGATTTTGGGAAAAATTACTGAGAACTAATAATAGTTTATCAAAGAATACACTAAAATTTCTAAAATGAAAAAATTCCAGTGTATTCCTTAATGAATTTTAAATATTTTTTATTTTATTTTTATTTTTATAATATTAATGATAGACAAATTCCAAGGGCACCTTTTTGAAATAGCATAAAATTTAATGGCAGAAGTATATTCCACAACTTTTTTTGAACACAAATGACTTAATATAAACTAGATGAAAATTTAGTGATATAAGACGCCATTTAGGACTTAATGGGTTAATGGAATCTCAATTTTTACTCCAAGATGTGACCTCAATTGCTCCAAAAGCTTCGTTTGACATTTTCTCTCCTTCCATATAGCCGTCGATATAAATTGCAAAATATTATAACCGAGCTTGACGAAATTTTACAAGACGGAGCGTATATTCGTTATTGGCTTGAAAGTGGAAGCGAGCGAGAGCAAACGATGTTAACATTTCACTCGAGATGGGACCGACCTGGTGAAATAATTCACTTCACCGATTATTGCATTTTCTTTCCGAACTTCGCAGTCAAATTAAGCTGGCGACTGCGCGAATTGACAACCCGAGAATTTCTCTCCGTAATATTCACTTTATTCACAATCAATTGATTCAACTTTGCAAATTGCATTTTCTCAATTTTGTAGAAATGAATTAGCATGCTGATCCAATTTTTAAAAATATTTCAAATTCATGAATTTTTATAAATGCACCATAATTATTATGTACTTGCCTGTTTTGACGCATTCTTCCGTCATGCAAATTTTCGGCCCTGAAATAAAAATTTCAGTCCGTTCAATGGTTTTTCAATTACAAATTTGCATTCCAATAATTGCTCGACATATTCAACATCTGTACAGAATCGATATCAATTATCGTTGTTTTGTTTCTCTAGAGAATCGTTGTGGCATCTGGAAGATCGAGCGGTTTTGCCATTATTTGTCAAATTGATAAGACTGACATGAAAGAAAGCTCGAGTGCGTCATTTGTCAACATTTTCATGCCTCGTTTTGTCAAACAGATGGCTATTCAAAAGCTTCATTTAAATTCTCCTTCCATTATTCGCACTGTTATACAATTCAGTTCGAGAGAGTTTGAAAAAATAGCGCAAGACACGTGACAGTTTCACTTGTGGAAAAAAGTCTTTGTCAATAAAATAGGTAAAATTCATTTAAATAAACGTTTTTCCAGCTTATATTTTTCTGATACATTTAAAATTATTAATAATGATCATTTTAAATGTTAATTAGTAGTATTCTAAAACTTTTCAACCATTCTCATATTATTCATCATCCAAAATAAAAAAACACAAATTTAAAAAAAAGTAGACAAATTCGATGTTTTAACATTGTTCATGTGTTACATATTAAAAGACATTTTTAAAAAAGAAACCATGCATGAATTTTTGAAAACCAGTAACGGGTTTCGTTTTTTCGCTGTCTCTATCCCGAAAGCTCTTAAATATTACAAACTAATTCGAGAGGACTGAATGGAAAAAACGAAGATGTCGAGTCCTTGAAAAGAAAATCCCAGAAGTGAGAGAGTCTCCAAAAGAAATCGATTGGCCAAGAGAGCCTGAATGGGAAATACAGAAGAGAACGGCCGCGACGAAAAAAAGGTAATGCACTCTTGCACAGTATCACCTGCGGTACGATTCGATGCGCGAGGTAATAAACGTTGACCCGGTTAGCTCAAGTCCGTTCGACGCTCGTGCATGTACGAATCTTGTTGTATTATAGTTTGTTGTCGAGGCTACATGTATTTAATCGAAATCGACTTTAAAAAAGTTGATAACCTCGACTCGAATCGAGACTACTGACAAGGGGGTCCCGACGCGAAAAAAAAATGTTAATCAATTTTTAAACAAATTTTCGATTTTTTAATAATCAACGAGTAAGCTCAGTAAAAAACGGTTTTAAAGTGAAATAAAGTTTGATGTTATCTCAAATTTCTAGCAGATGACTGGAGAACCGAGAGTGAATCACTTGAAGCTCCGAACACAAACGCATCGAGCTTTCGGAAGGCAAATTTTCCGCGCCGAAATTCAACGTCGAGGCTGCGGTCGAAAGTTTCACGAAACTTTGTTAAACTCGAGTTTCCGCTCGCATCCGTCGTGACCGGATGCGAGAGCAACGAAAACGTAAAAAGTTTTACCCTAGTTATTATCAACGAGATGAGAAACTTTCCAACTCGTTTTCGCAACTTTCATCCTCCTGACGAGTTGTTCAAAAGAAAATTCGCGCTTCAATTTTTTGTAAAATAAATAATCTATCGCTAAAAATTCATGAGAATAAGAAATGTTTTTTTTTTCATACGTGCTCCACTATACATTTTTTCATCGCGAGAATACTGAACTTTTAAAGTTTTACATGAATAGGAAATAATTGAAAAAATACATAAAACCACCGAGTAAACATGACAATGGACGGGGGGTAAAAGCCACACGCGCTTACTTGATTGCTGTGCACCTTCTTGTGATCGATTCAGCGCGAAGAGTAAGAGCGTAAAAATACACGTCGCTATTAGCAGAGTAACCGCCAAAGCACCGAGAAGCTGTTGCCTATTCGTCGGCCCTCTGCGTCGCATCGTTACGGAACTTTCCCTCGTTATACCGGGGATGGTTCTTTGCGAATTTGTTGGATTGTTTATGGCAATGGTGGTCGTCGTTCCACGAGGACCACAAGTCACCTTCGATGGAAAGAAGACTGTTTAGTGCTTATTTTTAATTTATGTGAAAAATAAAATAAACACTATTACACATAACGTTGTCAAGAAAAAAAAATTCTTTTTATGAAGAATGAGAACAGAAAAAGGAAATGAATAATAAATAAACATATTAATTCCTTTATTGATTAACATTTTTGTATATTTATGAAAAATGACAATGTTAAAAAAATTATTGTGGTATACGAAAAACAAAAGCTTAATTAAATTGCAAGAACAGGGCATGCAATAAAAACGTCATCGTGGGATGTTTGGGAGAAACAGAAGAGTTTGGCACAGGAAGAAGGGAAGACATAACTCATTGCATGATTCTTAAAATAAATCCTTTGATTTGATATATTAATCCGTGCCACCTACGATTACATTATTAAATATCGTTTCTAAAATGCGTCATCTTACATTATTTTGAAGAATTATATGCAGGTAGATTTTTTCAAGGATAAAAAGAGGAGAAAAGTAAATACATAATAAATGAGAAAATACCTGGAGCGGAATGGCCGAGTGCGAAAATTCGCGAGCATCATGTGGCAAGAGCTCGCTCTCTTCAACGATGGCCGGTGACCTGAGATAACCGTTGTTACTTTCCATCTTCATGATCGTACGAACTCTAAATGTCTTCAATAAATATATATTTGTCCTTACGAAGAAATTTGGCGCGTCGAGCTGTTTCGGTGCCCAGTGTAAGTCCTCATGACTATGTTTTCGAATTTTCGAGTCAAAGTTTTAAAGGAAAATTCAATTGAAATAAAAATAAATTTTTGTAAAAATGTTAGATGAAAACAATTTTGTTCCCTTGGTTTCTTCTGTCCGACGCGTATCGGATGTTTACCACTGTTTATACTTGCAGAGCGGCGTCAGGTACATACGCGTGGTTTTAGTTTCTACCCTTGTACGGATGAATTTATCAAAACAAGTGACGCGAATCCCGAGGGCGCCAAATCCTCGATCCAAAACTGTCCATTTTCATTTTAAGCAAACCTCTACAAATCAACTATTTTTCTTCTCCTAATTATTTTTTTATGAAAATAAAA
This sequence comes from Cremastinae sp. B BG-2022a, assembly GCA_030522605.1. Classification (NCBI taxonomy): domain Eukaryota; kingdom Metazoa; phylum Arthropoda; class Insecta; order Hymenoptera; family Ichneumonidae; species Cremastinae sp. B BG-2022a. The sequence goes on from JAPYYX010000046.1 coordinate 123,652, forward strand.
ATTCTACATCATATTAAAAATCAATCCTGTGATTAAAATTTATATCACATTCGGTCCCAGGAAAATCTTCTTCAAATATTTGTAAAACGTTTGAGGTCTTGATCTTCTTTCGGATTGAAATGGTGTTTATTTTGACGAGAATAATGGAGAGACGATGTGCAGCGAATGCAACAACGAGAGGAAAAGTGACACAACCGGTTTCGGCGGCAGTCGGTGCCAGACTGAAAATGGGGAGCAAGATACGATGACAGGACGCAAACGGTGCGCGAGAGCGGGAGGCCCTGAAAGGACAGGCAAACACCTTCGAAGCTCTCCGGCTCGTTGCGCTCCCGGTAAGTTTCTCCCCCTACTTTCCCGCTTGTCCACCCGTGGGCATAGTACATATCATCATGCGCGTACAATTCCCTTCGCCAGCCCCCTGTTACCTTCCTTCTCTCCCTCGTGATTGCTTCGTCACTCCTGAGCGCCAGCGCCGAACTGCGATTGTACGATAGCGGAGCCTCTCATCGTATTAATACCTCGTTTATCACAGAGCTTTTAACATCAGGAAAACGCGACCGCATTAACCGCAATTCACCTTCGGCGCAATTTCTTTTTCCTCCCCTTTTTCTCGCTCTTTTGGAAATCAAATCCGATTTCGAGCGCAAACATAAATGATGCTATGTTTTTTCCATTTTTATCTCGTTCTAAATCAATTTATCCTGATTTCCCATACTTCAACCATACAAATACAACTTGTAAATTCATCGTTAAACTAAATGAAATTTCGAAACAATGCCATCAATTTTTTTTTCTCGTTATCATTTTTCCAGTGAGCACAAATATCTTTTCAAGAAGCATTAAAGTTTTATGTACTTTTCTATACGAGCAAAAGTAATATGTTTGTTATCTTTTGATTCAAATTATCAAGCCTTGTTGATATTGGTTTCGATTTGAACGTTTTTGAACTTCTTTTCTCCAGATGGCAGCATCTGACGTTCGGAGACTCTGAAAAATGCGCGCATATTTCCGTTTCAATAAATTATCCTTAAAAATGTTAATTTTTGATTTCAAGTTGATGAGAAAAAAGTATTGTCAGTTTTTTACGGTTTTTTGAACCGCATCGTCCACCTTGACCCGGATTTACCGACATCTCCGTATTACCGGGCTGTGGGGTAAATATTTCACCGGTGCTGATACTCTCACAGGTCGATATCACGCTTGCGCCCTGCTTCGGAAACGACAAACTGAGCTTTTCCTCGACGGGCCCATAAATTCCATAAATTTTGCCTGATTTCACTTTTCGATGTGTATTTTTAAACGGACATATTCATGCTCTATCGATCATCATTTTTTAGAAGATGTGATAACTATATCGATAATTTTTTTATCTTATTAGGAGGATTTTCAGCTGCAGGTTTCTCAACCAAAATCTACTTTCGATCGATGAATATTGAAATCAAACAAAACATAACATGTATGCCACGAAAAATTGAGACGAGTACATGCACGCATTAATATTTTACCACAATAATATGAAAATATATACTCGCCTTCTTTTTTACACCATCTTGATGGTGTTTTTGCGAGTATTATTTCAAAAACAAAACAGAAAGTATTTTATTTTTAGTAACTTTTATGAGAATTTGAAGTACCTTAAAAAATATTTTCTTTCAATTGATGTCACAGTTTGCAAAATTAATTGGTTGTAATGATTTTTTTATGGGAATTATATTCTTAGTTATATAATTATTTTATTTTTTATTGGGGATGAGGAACAGATTCGTTATTTGGAGAAATGAAAGAAGGCATTTTGTACTTATCTTTTGATAACAGTCATACATTTTTTTGATTGCGAACGGAGAGAGGGAGAGAGATCGACGTGTTTGTCCTCGCGGTTCGTACAAGAAGAGAGAGAGAGAATTTTCGATACCTGTTCAAAAAATTTACCGTCTCGGACAGGTAGCCAGAAGAGTGGGAGAACAGCGGAAGAACATTTCGATGGAATACGTGAATTTCTAAAGCGGGCTATTTCAAAATCATCACACGGTTACTTTATAACGTTTATTTTTTTATAATATTTTTTGATAATTATTAAGTGATGAATTTATTTGAATAATTATTCAAATTTAAACATTTTTTACTTTTTTGATTCTTTCCAAATGTAATTGCTGAATTTTTTGAACGCTTTTCTTTTTCGCACTGCAATGCTGCTATTTTTTTTAAGACAAGGAGATCGGGCGATCAAATTCAGTTAATATAAAATTGTAAATATGCCTTTGAAACAATTACCGTAGATAATGACTTACATCCGGATATGACACTCCAGTTACGTGAAATATTTTGAAGCAAACGTCGATAGCCTCTAAAGTTGAAAGAATACAGTATTACGTCTCATAAACCGCTATGTACATACACTGATTTTATTGAATGGAAGGTTGATCCAACAACCAACAACGATTATATGAGGTTGTAAGTTTGGACGCATCATCTAAAGTTGTCTTGTTCTCTTGTTCTGTCTTGATGCAAGCGATATCCTACAAAAACATTAAAATCTTATTTTTGTGTGGTGACGGTTTTAATAGTTTATAAATAGCATACATAATACAAAATAATAAATAGTGCAAAAAAGAAAAACAAAATAAAATAATAGCGCTACGGCACATTGATCGACTAGTAAAGAATATCACGAGTACTAAAAACTTTGGTGCGAAAAAAAATATAAAACGAAATTTATTTTTCGCAGTTCGCTCTTAGCAAATCGGTCGATCCCCATATCCAAATCAATCGCAAAATGTCCCTATGAATGCGCATAAGGACAAAACCATTCAGCCTAGCTATTTTTTATGCACGAGAAACTCAAAAATATTTTTTTTTCTTTTGTCGCGTTTTTCACGGAGATACAGCTTCTCAACAAATGGGAAAAAATTCTTGCTTCTTTAATTTTTTTGAGCAGTAAAAACTTATATATAATTTTAAAAAGCATTTGCTTTTTACAAAAAACGTTATTCCAAGAGAAAGATACATTATTTAAAAAAATTTCTGTCACCCGCTAGATCATGGAATATTCATATCGTATGCCTATAATTTCTGCACATAAAATCGGTTCAAACACCGGAAATAGAAAGAAAATACACTAAAATTCGTAGGATACGTGTGTTGTAATTTTGCCAGCATTGTATGGCGTGATTTGGGTTCGAGCACAGAATTTATCAACGGAACATATGAAACATATGCAGATGATATGAAATATGAAAAGTTTGCAATTAATATCTATTATATAAACATATTAGCGCAAAAATTTTACATTTGCGCTGTCGGTGATAAAAAAGAGAACTACGTGTGACAGTCGGAAATTAAAGGCCGAGTCTCATTGGTGTTTCGGTATCTCTATTCGTCAAATCACGAATAGCCAACGTGCCTGTTCGACCCATCGAAGTGGCAGCACCTGTCTCACTAATTTTCGAGCTTCGATTATGTTCTACTTTCAACCAGTTCACGAGCGACGACGCAACGTTTCACCGCTTGCTGATGTTTGTTCTAATACTTGGCGTGTGATTACTTTATGATCACAAAATGTTGTATCTCTGTGATATGTTTCGCTCTAGATCTACGATCTTTACTTCTATTTTGGTAAGTACTTTAATCCTACATCGTTTATTATCATTGTCCATTTGACTGACATTTTTTCTCTTGACGTTGAAATGTCATCTGTTTCGCTGGCGTACTATTTTCCTCGTGTTAAAGACTAGAAAATTTCTTCATACGACAAACTTTCTATCCTGTATCATTATTTCATTAACACAATTAGTTTCATTTTTTTCTCGTACTGTTTTTTGTTTTCTCTCCGAAACGTGTCGTGAAATTAACCTCAAATTTTTCCTTCCGTACGATAATTACGTTCTACCCGGCAAGGATTTGATTTATGACGTTCATCCACTGGAGATTATCTGAGAGACATAAATAGAAACTTTTGATATTTCTATTGAAGAATTTTGCGACTTATGTTGCCGTATCAAATTGAGGTTGTTTCTAATTTGTCCAACTTTAAAATTTGATAAACTCGTATTTATTCAGGTGGAATGTCATATCTCAATATTGTGTGATATTTTTCGATAAGTAAAACACTCGAACTTCACGTTTTTACAGATTCTGAAATTCGTAAGTGTAATTGTTCTTTCTTGAATATCCAATTTTCTTTCAGATTGTCTTTGCATATAGTTATGTAGATGGAGGCGCAGTGCCGTTGACTCAAAAAAATATTGAAATGACATTGGGTAGGTTTTGCCTCTAAGTAAATAGTTAAAGAGTTATAAGAAGTTCTAGACTTATGTAATATTTGTATCAACGTTTTGACTGTACATTCCAAAATTAATATTTTTTTCTTTTTTTAGCCTCCAATGAATTAGTATTTATTAACTTTTATGCGGAATGGTGCAAATTTAGTAATATGCTAGGTCCCGTCTTTGACGATGCTGCTGACAAAGTCAGCCAATTGTTTCCTGAGCCATCAAGAGTGGTGATGGGCAAAGTGGATTGCGATAAAGAGTGTGAGTCATTTTTATTAATGTTATGAATATTGCTGATATTTCTTACTGAAAACCGAGTACCGTATAATTCATTTCTTTGGAAGATGAATTGTATTTTGTAGATGAAACAATTGAAGAAATGTTTATTGTCTTGCAGCTTCCGTTGCGGCTAGATATCACATAACCAAATACCCTACTCTCAAAGTTATAAGAAATGGTCAGCCATCGAAACGAGAGTACCGAGGCAAGAGATCGGTTGAGGCATTTGTTGAATTTGTTCAAAAACAGATGGAAGATCCGATCAAGGAGTTCACAAATTTGGAAGACCTGAGAAAACTGGATGACAAAAAACGAATGTTGATAGGCTTTTTCGACAGTAAGGATGTTCCAGAGTATCAGGTTTTCCGCAGAGTGGCCACCAATCTAAAAGATGATTGCCAGTTCCATGCTGGATTTGGGTTAGTTCATACATAACATTATCATTTTTCTGTTGTATCATTATAATTTGTTTTTTTGTATTTTGTGATTTTTTTGTTTTCTTGTATTTTGTGATTATTTTTGTGGCCTCAAAAAATAAGTGGTTTTTGTGATTATTTGATAAAGATTCCATGGTTTTTAAACATAAAATATATTCGTAACTAAGCATTTCATTTTGGCAAGTACCTGCACTGTGGATACTTGTGATGTTGGACATTACATTAAATTCCTGTAAGTAGAGGAATAATTAATCACATGTTCCTTAGAACATATTGTTGATGGTAATTTTAATTTTTTCCGATGATTATAGACTTTTTTTTTAAAAGCTAAGTAATTTTATATCTAGAGCCTCAAGCTTTTACAAATTGAAAAAAAAATTAAATTTACTCTCTTAGCAACGTGACTGAAGCGATGCGTCCTCCTGGTGAACGTTTGGTCGTATTCAGACCGAACAAAGCGGTATCCGACGAAGATGATGAAGCGTTCACGAGGAATCTATTGAGTTATGACGACTTAAACGCCTGGGCGCAGGAAAAGTGCTTCCCACTCGTTCGAGAAATTACATTTGAGAACGCTGAAGAACTGACGGAGGAAGGTCTGCCCTTCCTCATCTTGTTTCACGCGCCTGACGATACGGATTCTATTAAGAAATTTTCGGAAATTGTCAAAAAACATCTACCTGATGAAAAACGTAAGTTTCTCACAAATTTTAGTCTTACATCAGCAACATTACGAGGTTTCAACTGTTTCATTCTTTTTTCATTCAGAAAATGTCAATTTCCTTACGGCGGATGGGCACAAATTCGCTCATCCTCTTCATCATTTGGAAAAAAGGTCAACGGACCTGCCTCTCATAGCGATTGACAGTTTTCGTCACATGTACCTATTTCCGAAATTCGAGGATATCCATGTACCAGGAAAACTCAAAGGCTTCCTTCAGGATCTCTACAGTGGGAAGCTTCACCGCGAGTTCCATTATGGTCCGGAACCTGACAATAGCGTGACCGCTGATAGTGGCCAGGCGAAAACGCAAACAACGCCGCCTGAATCAACGTTCAAAAAACTCGCGCCTAGTAAAAATAGGTACACGATTCTCAGAGACGAACTTTAAACTGTTAAGATTTCAGTTGGTTTCGACTCTTTATCGAGGATAAACAAATCGACGCCGGTGCCTCAGATGAGCGAGCCTATCTTTTCCACCTCCCTCGTTGTCGTTGAATGTTCCATCAACTGTCATAAAAACTGAGTGAACGACGCACGTCATGACGTTCGTAAACTTCCACAATCGTATTATTTGAAAAAATATGAAGCAAAAGCGGAAAAAATGCTACCGGACATTTACGCACGTCTGACTGTCGTTACGGTCGAAGCGAAATGTCAAAATATAATATATTATTAATGTAGAACTTTCGAGAGATTTGATACCCAATAAATTAATGGCCGGTTTTCCTTTAGTATCAACAAACCTTTTTTCACATGAAATAGGCATAAATGATTGCTAAATAAAGTATTTTGAGATTTTTTGCAAATTGTACATAGCGAAATACTCCACTTCATTTCTTTCAAATATTCAATTGTTTTAAAGATGATTCTTGTAATTTTAAGATGTATTAGCGAACGGGTCTTGCAAGGAAATGTCAGTATGGCAATGATTAACAAAGTCCTTAAGAAGTCGAATACTCGAGGGAGAATTTTTCGACAATTATGTGAAAGTCGATTATTGCATCTTAAAATATTTTTATCCGTGATTCGTCTCATCGAAAAATAAAATATTATAAAAACAAATTTGTACAGTTGAAGAATTGTGCATTATAATGACGCAAGACTCGCGTAATTTGATAACGAAAAAAAGTATATAAATTTTTCTATGGCCCCAGAAAGTTTTTGAAGCATAGTCTCGTAAGGAAACGCACATGAATTTCTTCGCACCAATCAGCGCATATATTTTTATTTTCACCGGGAGTGAATAAACTAGAAGAAAAAAAACGTTTTCTATAAACACTTTCGCGCTCTCGTGGCTTAACTATTTCTTGATCATGTCAGAAATAAACTTAGAATGTGAAAAACGGAAGAAAAAAACAAAACGGATCAAGTATACTGTGTAGACTTTGGCATCGAAAATTTATCCTTACCGAACGTGGCCTGTACATAATGATGATGCACACTTGAATTAAAATTAAATATAATTTGTGAATTTATTTTAGGAGCGACATGTACGAGTGTGTAAATATTGTTTGTTTGGTTCTGGGTTAAATTCTATTTTTTTCTTTTAATGTTTTATTATTTCTCTCACTCTCTCTCATACTCTCTCACTCACTGTCTATTTCCCTTTCCTATCTCTTTTACGAAGAATTTCTCGAATTTTTTGTTTATCATCGTTACTCCTGATAAAATCATTCCACTCTTCGGCACGTAAGGCGTTACATTATTTTGATAAATTTGTAACAAAAACAAAAATTTGTATGTGAATGGATACTGATTACTATCACTGTTAATAAATACTTTGGATGTAAGCCATAAAACAAAAAATGTTCTCTTCAGATTTTTTCTAGCCCTTATTAATAAACAAATTAAGTTCCAAAATCTATGTGAGAGATTTTATATGGGTTCAACTACTCGTAATGAAAGATTATTGAACATTTTGCGCTGATTAATTGAGGAGACTGACAGAGAGTGGTAAACATGGTTAGCGAGATTAAAATGTTAAGAATTTAGTAAAAATTGGTAATTGCATTGTTCAACCCAAAATATGACGATACAAATTTTTAAGATCTTTTATTTATGTAGTTCCCGAGTTATTCATTATTAAAAACGGATTTTTATGCACAGAGTACATGCACGTAAATTTTAAAATTGAATTACTCATAAACCCGACAGGAGAAAAATCTGAAAAAATTGGCTTTTCATATTCGACCCTGAAACACATGCTCATCAAATTTCATAAAATTCTTACCATTTTTCAATTTCCTATGATTTTAACACGGGGTATACCTGATTGGGTACCCAAACTCCTCAAATCAATTTATCAATGAACGAAATTAAAAATATAATTTTATGGGAAAACGAGAGATACAATTTCCATTAAAAAATGGTTGTATTTAAGGATAACTTTATACGTGTGTTACATTCCACCAAAAACACGCCGTCACTTTATTGTTTTTTTTCTGTCCTTATTATGCTCGTTAATGCATTTTTTTTGTCATTTTCTAATCGTACGATACATGACATTACACATAACATGACTTACATACACGTAACACCACACATACGGCACTGTCGTATCGCTTGCCAGCTCAGAATCGTGTCTAGGCTTATTATGACGTATATACGTGAAGGAAGCGATTATCCGGTACAGTTTTTTTTTTTTTCATTTTTCTCATGTTTTAAATTAATTGTTATAATTACGTAAGTCTTGCCTCGCTCTTGGCTCTTCCCGCTGGTTCCTCGTCCTCGAGTTTTGGAAAATAGAGCGACATCGGTACAAGAAGTTGACGTTATTTCATGACCAGAGGAAAGTTTCGGCGTTCGTAAGCACGAAATCGGACTGGCACATATTTCTCTTACCCTTTTTTCTCTCGATTTTAGATAACAAAGCAATTAATCTTCAATGTAAAGAGCCATCAGTTACAACGAGAGAAAGCAAATATTCAATTACATATGATTGTTTTTTTTATCTCTCGATTTATTTTTCCATGAATTGAGAGCAACAATTTTCGAATTTCTTTCGTCTTCTTGGACCATTATTTCTTTGACTGAATGTCTTTCGATTTTTGCGGGTTTCTTTTCTCCCCTGTCATTATTTTTCTCGATTTTACTTTCTCTGTTCCTTTTTTTTCTTATTTCGTTTTGTCTCGCAACACGATTCAACAACGCATGATACAATTACAATAATAATTGATAATAATTATTCGAATATTTATTCTAGAAAAATAAATTTGGGTTGCGGAATCCCGCTTACCGGGGTTCAATATAGAAACTTTATTACAACGTTGTTTGGGTAAAAAATAATAATTTGTTACCCTCGTTTCGATAATTTTACTCTCGACATCGCTCGATTTTTTTTTATTTATCTTTTTAAATTTTCGCGCCCTTAATTATTATTATATGTACGTTCAATATACACATAGTTTTTTTTCGCCATATCCATAAACATATACTTTATATATTTCTCTCTTTTTATCTCTCACTCTGGGCGCTTTTTTTTAAATTCCGCCCTCAGGGATATATTTTTTGACAATAAATAACTCGCGAAATTTCTTTCTTTGCTGGCAGGCTCAATATTTTCCTTCAAACCTCGAAAACGCCACTTGTACTCGATACTTTTTTTTATCCAATTAATGAAAGACTTTTACTAACAATTATTTCTCGCAGATGTCACAACTTTTATTACTGCTCATTCCTTCGCCTCATCGTATTCCTCGTATCTCTTAGGCCAACCGTTGATTATTCGTCAAGTGTTGGAATTGTCGATGGAGCGTTAAGAAAAATCTATCGACACTGTCGAATTCGCTTTATGTTTTCTTTCACCTATTTCTCTTTTCAAGGATTGTTCGATCGTTTGATACGGACAGTCGACGAATTGTGAGAAATTCGAAATAAAAATTCACTATTCTTAATCCAACTTCTCGGCACGAGAATTTAACATACATTTTTGCATTTAGCATTACGTCTTTTCTTCTGCAATATATTTTTTACGTTTAAGTCCTTTGATTAATTTTGCAGTTTCAACGCTTCGAATCGCGACTGGTAGGAAATCGCATTTTATTTCCGTATTTTCTGTGCGATTTTCAGTTTTCATTTTTAGCTCGTATCTCTTTTTTTACTCCCTCACGATTGTGTCATTGTGTCCTGTGTTAAAATATTCACGCGGTTTTGGTTGGTGGCATGATGCGTTTTGAGAAAAATGATATTTTTTTAATTGGCTGGAAATTATATTTATTAAAGAAGTGCGTCGAATAAGAGGAAGACCATTCCTGTTTTTTAGCTCTCGCTCTCTCTCCCCCTCTCATTCCCTCTCTATAATTCTTTCTCCCGTTACAACGAATATTTATCAAGAACAATATCTCTGGAATATATATTTATGTATATATATATTTTTTTTGTTTACCTTTAGTAATATATATATAATGAATGCATTTTGTGTCAGTATTTTTAGGACCCTTTCGCTTAGTTGTACTTAATAACGATGATTAATAAAATTATACTATTCATAAGAAATTTATAATTTGTGATCTGTGTATTTGAATTTGTCGAACCGGTTCGAGCCTCGGCGTGCGTGTGAAACTTTGAGCTATAAAAATATGTTTTTTTTTCCATCTTTTTTTTTCTTTTTGGATTAGACCGCGATCGAATCGACGTTCGATATCGGGATCAATCGATTTCACAAAGAAATAAAAATAATCGATTCAAAATAAAGTAAGGAATAGCCAATTTTTGTTCTCTCGCAGATTTTTGATCATTTCTCGACTCGAACAAATCTCATGATCTTATTTACACAAATATTTATACGTGGCTCTGAAATATCTGAGTGATAAAAAAATGTGATTACGAATACGAAATTCTTAAATTCTCCATAATTATGAGCGAGAAAAAGTGGTTGTGCGTCCTGCCTCTTCCGATCGCAATCGCTCGCGAAGGGTGTAACGAGGATGCGATCGAAGCATCGACAGCTCGTGTAAGTTTCGTAATTGTAATTAGAAAGTCAGAGGGACGGCGGACACGTTACCCGCAAATTGGAACAATTTTTTTCTTCTATATAATTACAAAAGAAACATCGACGAGAAAAAAAATCCGAAGAAAAAAATTAGCTGCTAAAATCACCTCTCTGAAAACGATCTCTACCGACTTCGTACATTTTCTTATTCCTGTCTTTGTGTTTTTTTTTAATTTTTTATTTTTAGTTTTCTTCCTTTATGTAGGCCGTCCAGGTTGCGAGGAACCTTTTCGGATAAGATTCATTTAGTTTTAATCTGTTCGAATATTGTCTTCGGGACGTTTTACATTACTAGTTTGAATTGGCTCTCGCTGCGATTGCGACCGCGGAACTGTCTCGCGTCTTGATCGCCTTTCTATATCGAGAAGATCTCGCGTGATTATTCGCTCTTCTTTATTTTTATCTTCACATCGAGTATTTCGTTATTGGTTACGTTCGAAGAGCTATCGAAGATGGACTTGGGTAACGGATCGAAAAGTAAAATCCAACAAACGACGACTAAACTCTGAGTCAAATTTTTTTCGAATAAGCGAATCAAATCGAAACATTGTATAAAAATAATTTTTTCACGAACAATTTTGTCATTTTTTTGTTGTTGTTGTAAAAAACAGCATCGTTCTCTCGAGATCCGTGACTAGAAAATTTTTAGTCTGTCACGAGAATTTTTCAGAGGATATACTATATTTTTTTCTAGCCCATCTCGGTAACGCTCTTCTTCGATATACGGACGACAAGCCCGTCATTGTGCACGTGCGATTTTTTTTTCCCTCATCAACTACGACTCTGAAGCACCAGTTCTCCCACTCCCTTCCTCTCTCTCTCTCTCTCTCTCTCTTTCTCTCCCACGCTTTTTCTTTCTTATTTATAATATACAATAATGTCAACATCATACAATCTCATGTATTTCGAATATATCTATTTAAATATCGAATGTTTATATATCAACGCTCGAAACGAAAAACATAACACATTATTGTCTAGCGCTATGTAGAATCACCGGCTTATCTTTGCTACCGATGATAACAACAATGACATTTTTCCTCTCCTTTCACTTTTTTCATCCCTTCTCCATCCTCCCTTTTTCCCTATTAGAATACAAATCGACTATCATCTCTTCGTTCTTGTGCTTTTTTTTTAGATTTTCGCTGCATAGTTTTCATACGTATATTTTTATTTTCCATCGTTTTTTTCAATTGCCTCCTGAATCCTCGCTCGTGCTTCCATTTCGTTTCTTTTTTTTCGACTATCTTTGTTGTCTTCGCTCCCTTCCGATTTTATAATCACGAAAAATCGATGCCATATACCACTGTACTATCGATCACACTACGTAATCTACATCAATATTCATTTAGTGCTTCACGCATTTTTAAAACTTTTTTTTTCCTTCTCTCCTTCTGATTTTTTTTTCGATTAAATAACACGTGAATATAGTGTGTTTTACTCGAGTGTGTCTACATGTATTATTCACTAAAGCTAACTCGTCCTAGCTCGTTACTATTAACATATAATGAATAGATATCTATGTGCGAGAATATAGCGATGTGGAAATTTGTTTTCTTCACTTCTTCACTCAGTTGCTCTCATTTCCTTACTCTCTCTCTCTCTCTGTCTCTTTGGTTCAACCTCGTTATTCTCGTCTTCCCAAGGATGAGACGACGTGAAAATCCATGAGATATTTTTTCATTTTATTTCATTATTTTTAATTAGAAAAGGAAAATGAAAAATATTCACTTCTTATTACTATATTTTTATCGAGTGTGCTTTTTTTTAAGGAGAACTAGGAGTTCGAGTTACTTGAAAATTACGAAAATTCGACCACTTTTGATTATTTTTTGTATTTTGAGACGTGTGTTTTCAGAAAGTTACATTTCATTCTCGTGATTTTCCGGTTACCCGATCTCTCAGGTGTGAACCGAATTGATCAAAAATTGATTGAGATCGATTGTAAATCGTAAGACCGACTTTCCGGAGGGATTGACTCTCTTCACTCGATTATCGACATTCTTTCCTCATTTCTCAATTCATCGATTAATCTCTAAACATGAAATATCATATCACTTAAAAATCAATGCATTTTATATAGATTTGAAATTTTATGTCATTTTTTTTTTCGTATGTTTGTTAATCTTTGCGTACAAATTTGGAGCGGAATGTGAGGGTGTATTTTATTGTTAGACAAAGGTGCCGCTCCTAAACTGCTAACATTTTTTTTTCTCTTAACGCTTAGATGGGATCCACTCAGAGAAACGTCCAATATGAAATATTTATTTTTTACTTATTCCACTCTTCTCGCTCTCTCTCTATCTCTTTTTAAATGTTAACAATGTTCATATCCCGTTCGAGATGATTTCTGGTGTGTCGCTGCATGTGATTGTTAAACGAGATAGCATAAGTTAGGTACGCTAAACGAAGCTCAGTTGATTGTTTCAGGAGCAACCTTGTTCTTAGAATACCAGCTAGTTTGTTTCTTTTTTAAATTTTTCTCTTTTTTTTCTTCTTAGTTTTTTTTCTTTTTCAATAAGTACAAACGAATCTCAAAAAATAAATAATTGTAGAAATAATCGTCGGCGAAGTCGCATGACTCGTTGAGCTTTGCCGATTTCATTTCGTTTCTCTCTTTTATTTTTCTCTCTTCTAGTTTCCGCACATTTCTGCGACGATTTCTCTCTCTCTCTCTCGCATCCTATCACTCTCTCACTGATTTTGTACCAACAATATGAACCGTATTTGTATCTCAAAAGCGGCACGAGATTAAAAATCTTTGTTTGTTCCTCTTTCTCGGTCTTTAAGGGTAAAAATTAAATGGTGGACTTTTTTCATCCGCTTTTTAACGAGAACGCGAGTACGTGCCTTTTCTTTTCTCTCTCTCCTCTCTCTCTTCTCGCCCCCCTCCCTCTCTTCCTCCCCATCCGCCCACGCCTCACTTTACCCCAGCGCCCCCTCGCGCATTTCGCGATTTTTTTTTGCTTGTTTTCATTTCGTTTGTCACACTTTCACAATTAAAGACGCCTCGTCCCGTCGCTCTCACACTATTCCATTCATTTTCTGTGCTTCTTATTCTTGAAATGATTATTTCTGTCTCCTTTACGCTCTCGTCTCTGACTTTTTGCTCACTTTGAATTCGCGAGCTTCGGTGTTTGTTCGTTAATGCGATGATCCTTTTTCCATATTCTCTTCAGGACGGAAACCGTCTTCGCTTCCAATGTCCTGGTTCCGCAGACTTTCGGTCCCGAATTTCGCACAAGCTAATTCTTTGATGTCAGAATTGTCACAAATTCTAAAAAGATACGTGAACGGGAAGGTAAAATTTATGTACTGGTTTAAAAGGCAATAACACGTAAAAGTTACTGGATTTCATAAATAATGAATTTATTAATTAGCAAACTAAATTGAATTCTTATTTATAAATGGACCCATCCGCTTCTTTCTTTCTTCTGTTTAAAAAAAACTTATCATTTTTTTAAAGAATGTATGAGGGGTAAAATTTCTCAAAAAAGTGACTTTTCCACTACAAATTGATAAGGTTTAACCTTTTTTTGTTAGAAAGTTGAAAAATTTTATTATGTTGTTCAGAATGATACTCAATAGTTTTATAACGTTTGACATTTATCATATTATTATTTTTTTAATTAAAAAACAAACATCTCAGATAAACTTGTTTAAACTCGGTTATCAACATTGTTCATGTGTGCTAAGCTCGGAAAAATTTTATGAATAAAAAGCTGGGTGGAATGTACATACTTTTAAAGCAAATTTATGAACTCTCGGTGCATTGAATGTAAATACTTTCGAGATTATATATTTTTTGGACCATAAAGTGAATCGATTTCTGATGTACCAGAGAATCTTATAATATCAAAAATTATCAAAAATTTCAATGGTTTGTGATTTCTTGAGAAGACAGTGAAAATACACTCTTCAAATCAACTTTTCAGTATTGTGGCTGTATTGTATCCGTAGAAAAAATCACATGAGTGGCCAATTTTAGTACATTTTGAAAGAAATTAAATCATATTTTTACATGATGAATTATTCAACATCGTGAGAGAAATCCGTAGAAAAAAAATCTAATAACTTTTGCTTGCCATTGCTCTCAATTTTATTTGTTTTATTTTTTATCTACAGGTGATCTTTAATGAAAGAATCATAAGGAAAATAATGGTTTTTACCTTCGTAGTTGACCATTCCGTCACCATCAAGATCTGCTTCCTTGATCATATCATCGACTTCCTCCTCGGATAGTTTTTCTCCAAGATTCGTCATTACGTGTCGAAGTTCCATCGACGATATCAGACCATCGTTGTTTTTATCGAATACTCTTTAACGAGATGAGTAACATTTTTTAAAAAAATTTTCTAATATTTAACGTTCTATCTGTGAATGGATTCTGTTTATCGACGAAATGAGGTACCTGAAAGCTTCGCGAAGCTCGTCCTCGCCGTCTGCCCCTTTCATCTTTTTCGACATCATTTGTAGAAACTCGTTGAACTCGATGGTCCCGTTCCCATCCTGATCGACTTCGTTCACCATATCTCGTAATTCCGTCTCTATAGCGAACGAGAAAAGGGATCAATTTATTTTACCCTATTACCGTTTCATTAAAATAAATCCACTTAAAAAATCGATCGGATAAAACGATTATTGATAAAATTCGATGAAAACGCGAAAATGCTTCGTGCCCGAAAAATGCGATTTTACCCGACGGTCGCTGGCCGAGTGAGCGCATGACCACCCCAAGTTCCGCCATCGTGATCGTCCCATCCTCATCCTTGTCGAAAAGCATGAAAGCTTCTTTGAACTCTGCAAGAAAAATATAATTTTTTAAACCTACTCTCGAGCGTATGTTTTCTTAATCTATAAGTAATAAATTAAGGTAGTTTTATCGTTACAACGTGTAGTTTTATTATAGATTTAACTAAAAATTTACGGAAACATTTTTGATGTTATACGCATATATCGGTATAATTTTCCAGGAAACTTTTTGATTTATCCATCAAGCAATTGTTTATGAGAAAGAAGCAATTAATCTATGCCACTGAATAATATTTGTAACGATTTCTTAAATTGTTCGAAATTGCAATATTTGATGTCTAAGTACGGAATTTTGTGGTCGCTTTCAGCAATAAATTTACTATGAATTTCCATACCCCGACTCTTGATGTCGAGCATTAGTAATGCGAATGTCAACCAAAGATTTTGCAATTCTGCAAACAGGAATTTGAATAGATCAGCGAATGTTAGAATCACGAGACATTTATAAATACGTCCGGATCTCATCTAACACTTTTCCATACAGCACTCCGCTGATGATCTCGGATTAGAATCACGTTTTAGAAAAATACCTTTAAATTTAAATTTTATTGATATGGTATCATCTTCAGGAATATTGTGAATTTTTATATTTTTTCGCGCAACAAAAAATATTTAGAAAAAATTTGCTGCGCATCCTCTTCCGAAATTTCATGGGTCTGATTAAGAAGTTTTTGTCCCTTCCTTTCATGAATCGTCTGTGAGCTCGAAAAATTTTGAACGAGAACGTACGTCCATCCACACACATTGTCATCGAGCCAAGATATCTTTCGGACTGTGATCAATTTCTGTTCTGCTTCTATGGACACGCGTCTATGTGTGTAAACGTATTTTCACGAGATTTCGTGTAAGCGGGCACGGGGCCAGATACGGTACCATCATACTTTCCAGAAACGTGATCTTATAAATCCAACGAACGAAATCCATTCGCACGTATTTTGCCGTTTTTTTCTCTTCCTCTTCTCTCTCTCGCTCTCAATGATTTTATCTCAGTCGTCTCGCGATGTTTAGACCACCCTGTGCTAAATATGTCCGCAATGGGAATTTATTCACGGACACAAAGCTCCGATGTGAATTATGCTCACAAGTGTAACACGCGCGAACTTTTCTCGACACGTTTTTTTAACGAAGCTAAAAAATGACGCAACTATATTTTATTTCCTGAAGAAATGGAAAGGAGATCGCGCGCGCGAGATAAACGGGACGAATGAGATTTTGAGGATTCAACGGCGGTGCTCAAATTCACCGGTACGTTAACTGAAAAACATTTAATAATTGTTGTTTGTTCTCGTACTTTATTTCTTCGCGTATTGCTTTTCGCTGTGTGTAAGGTTTTATTGTCCTTTTTTTCCGATTTGAATCGCTCCACGACGCGTGCATATACGGTTTTTCAGCAACGATTACGCTTCCGGGCTCATAAAACGGTCAATTGAAGGTTCAAGCCGTGCCTGAGCTTTTTCATTCGATGCCCGCCAACAACACGGCACACGGCAATTAATCGTAGTTTTCCCGTTTTTCGTCGCTCTCTTTTTCGCTTTTTTTTCACTTCGATACATCATCGAGATGCGCGACTATCGCGTACAATCGAGTACCTCTTTATTTGGACACGTTAATATCGATTTTCTGTCGAGCATAAATCAAAGAGCGCTCTCAAAGAAAAAAGTCAACATTTTTTTATCCTCGAAACTGGCAGGGAAATCAAAGTTTTCGAACGATCGTTCATAAATATAAATCGATCTTCAATTTTCTGTATAATTTTGGAGATTTTACGTAAATTGAAAGCAACCGTTAAAAATTCATAACTCGATGATGAAAAATTATTTCGATGACTTTTTTTATCATCGTTTCGAATGTTCGCGTAATTGAGTACTTCACTTTCCTATGAGTTTTTATTAATTTTATTGCAGCTGAGAAAGTAACGTTAGAGCCGAGAGTTTCCGTTGGTCTCGAGGGTGCGCTCGCAATTAAAAATTTCGCGGAGTTCAACCGAGCCAATTAGGAGTAGTTTTTCGCCTTGGAAAATTGCGAGATGTATTACATGAATCATAGTTAAGAGTCGCCATGAAATTTATACCTAACATGTACTTATTACTTATTTAAAAAAATTTTAAATTATTTAAAAAAATAATAATATAAATTACGATGAATCGTTGAAGAAAAATTTTAACTTACCGGCAACTTGATCCTCTGTGAGTCCATATTCCGACTGGAACAAAAATATCCATAATTACCAGAAAATCCACAATTATGATTTCAAAGGAAAGATGAAGATTTTTGTAAAATTTTCAATTGGGAAAATTCACGACTTTTCTTTATGACCTTTTTAGTTTGACGAGTAAAAACTGACACAAAAATTTCGGAGTTCCACACCAAGTTCGAGAGTCAATCGACGAATCTTGTGGTATTCTTGGGAGTAACTATCGTCGTTTGCCATTTTAATAAAGACGAAGTTGTAATCGGGAGCTGCGCGCGACAGACTTTTCAGAGATTCCAGATTTGACTATGTCCTAGGGGTACGTGTGATGGAGTCATAAACGAAAGCGCGATAAAGCGTAGTCGGCCTGAGAAAGGAGGAGAAGAGAGAGTAATAGGAAAATGGAAGAGTCTAGCTTTGGCCAATTGCCCTGCTATAAACGCACTCAAATCCGCAAGGTGGACCAAAATCGCGTTCTCTCTCCCTCTCTCGCTCGATCTCAAACCGCGCATATACTGCACCGTTCGTTAGGAGTCATTACGTTCGCTCTGATATTATTAATATAATACGAGAAAGCTCGGCCGCTCCACGCTTCCGCTCATTTTTCACCAAACTTAATTGCTTCATTACGCGAATCTGAGTAAATCTGTCAATTTGTTTCACGCTTCGCAACCGACTCACGTTCCTCATAACGCGGCATCTTCACTGCTGCTGTTTTAGAGGAAGAAAATTTATCGATTTGTATAGGCATTTTCATTAGATATAGGCATAGAGAATATACAACATTCAATTGTTTACGATTGATAACAATCATAAACAAACAAGTTACTAAATTTTGCAAATAATAGATTTATTAAATAACAAGTTAATTTTCATGAACTCAAGAACTCAACTGGCGTGCCATTTGCCGAGCCAATTTAAAAATATGTTCTATTTAGCAATAAAGTAATTCACCGTAACAAAAACTCGACCGTAACCAAAACTCGAAGCATGCATGCACCACTTTTGTGATTGAAAGGAGTGTATCATAATTTTTTCATGTTTTATTATTCAATATTGTGAGAGAAATCTGTCTAGGAGAAAAATTAGTAACTTTTCCTTGTAATTCCTCTCAAGAACAATAGCAGTCACGTGACCAACCAGATTTCGTAAATTACGAATTTATCAATTAATAAATGAATTGTCATAAAAAATTTGACCGTATCGTCGTTCTTTGAACCTAAAAGAATATATCACCAGCACTTTTGTGAGCTGAATTTTTCAATATTGAGGGAGAAATCTGTAGAGAAAAAATTTCACTCACGCCGACCCTTTGTGATTTTTCTCTACAGATTTCTACCTCAATATTGAAAAATTCAGCTGAAAAAAACGGCGATACATTCTTTTCGATTCAAAGAACGGCGATACGGTCCAATTTTTGATGCGACTTCACTTATTTTAGTAAATGTGTTATTTCTGAAATGTATAGTAACTTTTGGGCTTGTCATTGCTCTTAAGGAAAATTTTGGATCTATTTTGGAATAAAAAATAGTTGCACGTTGTTATTTGTTGAAAAGTAAGCAACCCCTAACTCTTTTTTCCGCCGAAACTTCTTTTTTAAAAAATAGAAACGTGAAGCGTGATTTTTACCGATCAAAACGATTTAAAAAAATTATAGTAATTTCTTATTTTGATCTACAGCATGGATGTTTTGTCGGATTTTTGATGAGAGTTTATTTGTTGATCCATCAGTTTATCGGTCCAGTTTCCGCGAGAAGGCTCCTTGTAAGATCCTGGTCTGTTTTTTATTAATCAATAATTAAATTCTTCTCATGAAAGATGAGTTTAAATATTCAATTCTGAGAGCGAAGTCCGCAATTTATGAAATATAGTCACTTTGTTGATTTTGATTACCGATCAATAACCTGTAATTTTGAGAAGAGAGTCTGATGATGAAGACGTGTTACTAAAATTGGAAATTGAACCATCTTGTGTTGCGATTAAAATAGATATTATTATCCTTTTTGAGTCTGAGTAAGCGTCATTTCAACGAAAATGCACCTCGTTTCAAATTTCACAATGGTGTGTAAAAGATACATCTTGTAAATGTATACGGTTCCATTTCTTTTTTCACTTACAACATTGTTTATAAGTTTAGTACAAATTGTAAAAATGAATAAAAATTTAAAATGATGATTTGAAAAAATAAAACTAAATCAACGAATCGTGTAATTTTTTACGGTCAATAAATTGTCGAAATTTCTCCGAAGTGAGCTCTCAAATGGAGGGATTTTATCTGCTAACGAAAGGACTCTTGTGGGATCTTGTCTCGTTCGAGAATGGTATCGCTTACTTCCGGAAAGCCGGCGAGTCTATAAATAAACGCATGACAGATGGGTCTACAGGGATGTAAAACGCGTTCGCTTGAACGTATCGAAATTTCTACCACGATCCTTCCCTCGCCGGCTTTTCTCCCTTTTCAATATCCCTTGCCTCCCTTATTTGCTTATATGCAAAGTATTCTCTGGACCGTGAAAGCGAGCGGATCCTGCGTGTCCGTGTACTCAAATTCTTCCACGACCGAACAAACTCTGGGCGACGTCGCTTTTACGACATTTTATTCGCGTTTGAGCCAATTCCCATGTTTCTTCCTCCTCGTTACCTCACACCGTCTATACCCGTTTATATCGTAAACCACAAACATTTTCGTCCAATTAATAAAATCTAGACAAATTTCATGCCTTCACTTTGTGAGCAATTTCTTTTGACTATTTACACCATTTTTTAAAATTTATTAAAAAATATTGACGCGGAACTCACGCTGATTTGTCTGATTTGACCATCAATTGTGCTGGTCAATCTCCTCAGTCTTCCATACTCGGAGGAATATTTTTTTTCGGTGTCCGCCATCGTTTAGAGTAAAATTGAGCACTTTAAGATACACACAATCTAATTAAACTTTTTTTTTTCAAAAAATCGTAAAAGTATAATCTCTCACACAGAATAATATTTTTATTTGGAAGCACATTCGCGTTCACTCGCAAGAATATGCATGCAGAAGTAGGAATGTTCCGCCACACTGCCCAAATTGTTTTTTTTGACGATATGGATGTAAAAGCTCGATTTTTGTCCCGGTGAAAATCGGGTGCGTGCCCGAGGCGCAACTGTCGCCGAAAAGAAAACACAGCGTTGTTTTGCTTCTTGTAGCTCGAACTATCGAATCGCCCGCTCACTCCGGCCGCGGTGTTGCTCGAAAACGTTTTTGCCCCTGCTCGCAACATTTATTACTGGCTTGTCTCCTCTTTCTCTCTCTTTCCCGGTGGCGACCCTCCGCGAGATATCGGTGCTAGAAGAACCGAGCCAGAATCTCGGTAAATGCGTGTTTCCCCGGGCAACCGAAGGCAATTTTATCCTCTTTTGTTTTTTACATACCAAAAAAAAATAAGGTGCAAAAATCATCGGTGCTTTTTAATTTTTTTTTCTTTATTTTATACAAAACGCTTTCATTCATTTTCTTCTTTAGATTTTATAAATGTCGTTCTGACGAGAATTTTTCTATGCCCATGAAAAAAAAAATGGAAATATTACTTAAAGGATTAATTTTTGAGGTTTTTTGTACTGACTTTACGATGCTGGACGGTGCCAAAAATTCTTCCCCACTTTGTGTCGAAACTGCAGTCCGCGGATGGGAGGAAAGAGACAATGGGAAACGGCAGCGAGAAAACGCGTCGCTTCGTCAGGCGAATGCATCCATCTCCACGTACGAAATTACTGAGCGGAGATTCTCACTTTAATTAAATATTCAGAGGGATGAAAGTACACGGAAAATCTCTCTGGACGGTGAGAGGATCAGGAAACTTATTCGTGAAAACTTTATTTCCCGATTTAATGCATTAATGATGCTCCGGAAAAAAATTAATAGTCCTCTCTCTCACCTTGTTCTTCGTCGGCCCATAAATCTTCACGATATTTATTTCAATTTAGTAAAAAAATACGATAAAGTGAAAAATAAATAAGCGGAGTGACAAATAAAAATGCATTTTAGAACGTCAAAGAGCAAAGCTCGCAAAGGCAAAGAGAGGAATTCGAGAGACGACGAGAATGCCGACCTTCAAGCGTTTATAGCTCTCGTTCGGTTGATTGTCGATCTGGCCATGAGAGGGGTTAAAAAAAACTTTTTCCGCTGTCCCACACGAATGTGTCTGTCCTCATCCTCAGTTCGAATGAGAGAAGACTAATTTTCGAAATGTCTAATTTTCAGATTTAAAAAATGATATTTTCGCGTCTTCGAGTCACTGATCGAGAATTCATCACCAGGTGAAAGATATCGAGTACGCTATGCAAAGAGATGAGGACAATGATCCCGTTCTAGACCTCTTTCTCGCTTCATTAATAGTATTTTCGCGTCGAAAAATTCCCTCTCGCCATCAATTATATGAAAAGACCTTCAAGAGTCTTGAATTCCTTTGAGAAGGGATTTCCATGCTTAACGATCTTTTTGTGAAGGGACGAAGTAAGTTATGTAGAATTAAAATGGTTTTGTCAGGAAACAAGGTTTATACGAGAGAGTGCTAAAGACCTATCGATTCATCATTGCCGCAGTCTATCCAAGTGGGTCACATTTTAAGTGACCGCGAATCTTTTCACGACTTTGCCCCAGTCGCTTTGTCCGCTATCGGTATTTCGTTCCGCGCGATTAGAAACATTTCAAGTGCGAAAATTGATGACGTTTTCTTCAGAATTCGAACTCCCGAGATTTATTGATTTTTTGGGAATGAAAAATATTTGAAATAATCTTATTAATTTTACAATTGTTGTTCAAAGTTTATGCGAGAGATAAATTTACTTCGCAGTGTCTCAAATATCACGAGCTCTAACCGATTGCCTGAACTCGTAAAACGATTTTTCTATAATAAAAAATGTTCGGAATACTTTTATTCATTTTATAATCGTTCCGGGAATTTTATACCACATTTTATTAATTTTATAATCGTTCCGGGAATTTTATACCACATTTTATTAATTTTATAATCGTTCCGGGAATTTTATACCACATTTTATTAATTTCAAAATCGTTTGAAATGGATATACGAGAGAGAGAAATTTACTTCCGTCCATCAGTATATATGACAAGGTCTGACTGGTATTGTCCGTATCTACTGATAAAAGAGGATTCCGCATTCGAGAGATTATATTTTTCTACTTTTCTTGATAAATTTTACTCTTTTCCGGTGAAAGAGCGGAGACCCGAATGCACGGATTCGTAGCTGGCGGAGCTCCGGTCCCGGGTAACGAGAAATGTGTGTCGCCGGGGTAGAGAGACGGCACGGATACCACCCGCGATCCAGGAAAGCGTGCGGCGTCTATTTCTAGAAGTGCGTGGCGACGCAAAAGTCCCGTCGACGTTCTTCAACGAGCGTGTAACCCGAAATTCCCTTACGCTAACATCCGCGTGGAAGGAATTCGTGTTTATGTCGCGACGAGCATCCACGAGGGAACTGATCGGCCTTGAATTTTATAGCGCGCCGTTTTTTTTTTCTTTCGATTTTGATGTAGGAAATGGCCTTGCACGTTCACCTCACGGATACCTATCGTTTTCTAGCATCTTTCTATCTTAATGATTGATGGATCTGATTATTTTCTCGGGACTTTGGAACCTCTTATATTTCTGGATCTTCCATTTTTTGGCTATTCGAATTGACATTACCCGCGCTTGAGCTCGTTTATTTTCGGATCGTGAGAATATCGGGGATTAACACAGTTTTATTTATTTATATGCGACATCTTGTGAGGCTCGGTTCATTTCGCAACCGTAGAATAGTCTCGTGCTGAGAGATAAGCGCGCTTTTCAATCTTCAAGTCAATCACGACCATTTTTTCTGCGCTCAATATTTCAATATTATTAGTAAAAAAAAATAGAAAATAATGAATTCGTAACCTTAGGAAAATATCGTTGCACCGAAAATCATTTAAGCGTATTTTTAATTTTTTAAGAATTATAATAAAATAATTTTTTTCGAACTCAATTTTTCAATATATTATTCAAAAAAATAGAAAACAATGAGACTGCCGATTAGATAAATAAAATCGTTTTTGTTTTCAAGCTCGTTACATTTACGATTCGCGACGATTGTCAAAATTATTAGCGACGGAGCTTTCGGAATAAAAAAAATACAATCGTGAATTTTCACCCGGAATTTTTTCCGCGTCACGTAACGATAAATCGTTTACTTGACATTATGTTTTAAGATAATAATAAAAACTTACCAAATTGATGGTCACGATGAGATCGTACTGCTGTCTTTGTCCCTTCTTCTTATTTTTTCCGGTCTTGACCGAAGCCGCCTTCGGTGTTACCTTGACCTGACCCTTTTGAGCTGATGGTTTCTGTGCGGGCTTAGCAGCTCCCTTGGCACCCGGTGCACCTTTCTGTCCCCCGACAGGAGCTTTTTGGCCGCTCGCGCCTTTCTGATTCACGTGGCCAACACCGTCCGCCGGTTTATTGCGAGCCTGCATTCGTGCGTTTCCAACAAAAAAAAAGTTCAACGATAATTAACTTGTCGAATTTCTCATGATTTTTCAACTAATTTACAGCTTTGATACTCTTAAATAAATTTTCCCCAACGTATTTTTTTACTCTAAATAAAACTATGTTTAAGATTAATTTTAACTTAATTACTATTATTTATTCGAGTGTGAGAACTAGATACAAATTCAAATGTTGTGTATTCTGTGCTGAAAAAAAATTTGTAGTCTTGGCAGCCTAAATTTGAAAAAAAAATCGATTTGCATTCACGCTTTTTACATCGATGCAAGACTACTCTATGTAATTATTCTCTCGTGCACTATACGTCAGCAAGATTAAAAATGTTTTACCGCTCTTGTGCTATGTAATTTTAATGGAAAAGTGCATGCTACCCTTTTTTCTCACTAAATAATAGGATACGGAATTTCGCGCTTCGATACTTCATCCACGAGTCTCGCCCGATCCAAAAAAAATTGCATATCCGACCCATTGCGAGACATAACGGAAGTCTTTCGTCAGAGACAGAATGACTGCGAGGCTGTCAAGAGCTTAACATGAAAAAAGGAAAGGAAGGAGAAAAATTGGGGTGACTGATGCTGCGCCGGAGCGAAAAAAAAATTCAATTTTTATCTTCAAAGCTGTTGGTGAAAAAAAAAATCCCGCAACGAATAAGATGCGAAAATTATTTGGCGTGTCAATGTTTTTTCTTTTCGGAATGAAAATTTTTTTGTTTCACCAGATGCTTCGGGGAATCGTTTCAAGAGGATTTTTACGAATTTTTCGTGCGATTAATTTCGCCGAGAGGCGCCATACATTTTTTCGGTCTCGCGGATATGACGATCTTTGATGCAAAGTGGAACGAGCTTCGTAACTAACCGAGGTGCATCCTTCGAATCCTTTCCTGACTCATACCCTGAATATTCATGTTCACGTTTTTCGTACGAAAATCCTTTGGACATCGCTCTTTCATCTCCGGGAATATTACTCCGGCCGTGAGGATTATTGGCCAACTTTTTTCACGAATATATTCGCAAGCCGATAATCCGCGGGTGACATAAATTTTCTCGGAATGGAAATGAGGGAAGGGAAAAGTGCTCAGAGAGGAAATAAAACTGGACGCTCTTTCCTCATTCCATTGTCTCAATTTGGGGAGATTATGTCCTCAGAGACAATGGGCGAAGAACATTTTTTTAACACGCTGTATATAACGCCAGCTTTCCTCTATTCCAAGAAGAATTATCACTCGTTCCCCAGACACATTTAATGTTATACCACGCACGAAACGGAGACTGTAATTTCATTGTGCTCGTGTGCGAGGGACAATAAATTTTGCGAATATTGCTGAAGCTTCGCTTTCGCGAATACACGCCAGTCTCTGGAGATACGATTCATTTTCTGATAGAGTCGTGCAACCGCAGAGAGTTCGTCAAAGAGGAAGAGAGAGAGAGGGAGAATAAAATTGGAGTGGGAGCGAAATGAGGGAATTTCAACGATTTACACAGATTCGGTGGTGTATAGAAAACTTTGGAGGATATTCAGTTTTCTGCACACACAGCAAATATGTGCGCCGCGAATTACCGATGCACCATTAATCAGTCGAGATCTTGTGCTAATTTAATGCAGCCTGGAAACGTGTGCGTGCGCACGTTGGATCTCGAGGATGCGAGCCACCTGAGAATTAACCGGCGGGTTTCCTTCTCTTTCGCGAGACACGAGAGCGTACGAGCGTACAATATGCATGTTTCGCGGTGGTGAGCTTGCCAAGGAGAGGAATGAAAGCGCTTCCGGAAGGCCTTCTGGGAAATAACGATCGAAATGGGGCCCGATACGCGCTAGGATACTGCAAACGAAAGCCTTAATTGGAGTTAATGAAACAGCGAGTTCTCTCTCGATCCAGAGCTGAAACTTTCCTCGCACATCCGTTTTGATGATCGAACCCCGAAATTTCACCGATAATCACCGAGAGTATCGTCGATTTTTTTCTTCATTTTCCCATTGACTTCGGTGCCAAATTATTCCTTCCTATCGCCTCGCCGTCGAGCTTCTCGACCCTTCGACCGTCCCTCGAACATTATCAGGCAAATAATGGGCAATCGGCGAGGATCGGGCGATTGCGGATGATAAGAAAAGTTCGAGACTCCTCGAAAGTTTTTCCTTCGTGGTTTCGATTCGGAGGCGATTAGATGTAATTCCGATAAGAAAGGAGAGAGCCTCGAGGTATATGCACGAGGAAAATCGTTCCTCCGGAAATTCTCCTGTGGGAAGAAGAGACAGATCTACCTTCACTAACGCGTAAAAGACTCTTCGAGCTTCCAGGAAACATGCCGGAATTTTCGGCGATATTAAGTTTTCCCTCATCGTTCTTCCCTCGAAACATGGCTCAAGAGCTTCCTCGCCCTTTTGTCTGAAAATACACCTTATTTCTCTCGCTTTTCCTCTCCTTCGCGGATTTTCCATAGAATTATATATCTTCTCGGTATCTCGTCCTCTCTCTGCCTCGCGCGCCCCTCGCTGATAAAAAGAATCGGGAATATCCGAGCAGAGCCAACGGAGACGAAGTCGCGCATGGAAAGCAGCAGTATCATAGTCTCTGGAATGTGTTGAAATAGCTTCCTCCTCTCGCTAGCTCCCACCAGCGATCCCCGGATTCTCAGAGATTCGCCGCTTTCTTTCGATCATTCAAGCTTTCGTTTTGCAGTGACAAGTAACAATTTTTCATTTTACATATTTTACAGAGCTATTAAATAATTGTTTTTCACTTTGAAATGTTCTTGATATGCTGTTTTTTGAATAATAAACACGCTGAGATATTAAAAGTTCCACGCACGTTCAAGAAAATGAAGCGATTTTTGAAAATTCTTAAAATTGTTGGTCCTCGGTATAGGGAGCGCGCCCCAGGAACATATGTCGAAGTCCTCGCAAAATGCATACTAAGTAGGCGAGTATACATGTAGAGACAAAAATGATGTGGGAATACCCGTGACTTTTTCGTCGGCGCTCCCGAACGTGCGCGCGTTCCACAATTTTCTGAAATTTTCTCAAATTTCGAGTTTGATTAACTTTTTTTTTGTATGAAACTTTACGACCTTCCTTTACGAAATTCGTTTCCATCCTTATTTTCTTTTGCTTTTGAAAAACATCTGTGAGTATCGCGTGCATAATAAAAAGAGTATTTTTTGCTATGTACACATAATTATCTTTTTCCGTCCGTTCCACCTGAGATTTTCTGAAACGATCTCGCCACTCGAGATACGAAATGTTAAATTGCCCTTTAGCAGGTAGATTTTTGAATTGCTCTTTTTTTTAGCAAAAAATCTTTGATTTTTCCATTTTTATGAAATCCCGAGGGTTTTCAGTAACGTCAGGAGATTTTTTAACTGCGATCTCTCATCCGGATTATTTAAAAAAGAATTCTTTTTTTTCGTTGCGCAATTCCGTATAGCATTTTCCATTCGAAAATTATTGTCATTGTTACCTATATATTTTTTTATGGATCATTCCCAAGTTTCTTACGTTTTGTTTTTGTTCCACGCTCATATTTTTTGCTCCGATTTGCGTGAGTATTTTTCGAGAGAGGAGCGTGTATTTTTCGTGTGTCCGGAGTGAGAAAGCTGAGTCTTTTGAAAACATGACACGTGGGCCGATGTGTGCGCGATCAACGCGTCTGTATGCGTGCGGTATTTTCTCTCCTAATATCTCTGAAAAGCTCTCGCGCTCGCTTCTTCATCGCCGAGTTCCTCTCCTCGTCTTTATCTTTTTCTACGAACGCACACTTTTAAGACGGTGCTTTTCGCTCCTTCCCATTGGTTGACGTTTTCACGCGAGCCTGCAGTATTATAACTCTGGAAATTCTCCATCTTTCTCTCGACGTTCTCTCCGCGCTCGAGTTATATTGTAGTTTTAACAACCACATGTAGCCTGTGACAAAATCAAAAGCGAAATCGTCGAAGAGGGGAGTTCGTGCCGATATTTTCACGGGGATTGCGAGAAAGAGTGTGAGAGAGAGAGAGAGAGAAAGACCGCGAGAGCGGAGGAGGATTTTTGGGGTCGCTTATAAAAGTTATGCCAAGCTCCGTGCTCGCTAGTGTGAGACACTCCAGAGTTCGATAACAAAGCATCCTCCCGACAAAATGGTTAGTCTTGAAAAAAATCACGCCAAATATTATCATAGTTTTTATCGCGCGAAAAATTATCGTCGATCGAAGTTCACAAAAAAAATCGAACAGGATTTAATCGATTGTCTTCTTGTTTCAGGACGAAGAGCAAGTGCAAAGTAAGTAGAAAAAACGAGGACGTAACGGTTACTTATAAAATAATTTGGGATTCAGTGTGTCGTTGATTAAATAAAAGTGAAGGCTTGGTCTTTTTGAATCAGTGTGACGAAAGAGGGTTGATGCAGAGGTGATGAATAATTCGGAAAATAAGATTCCGGTTAATTAAAAAATTTTCAACTTTTTAATCAATTACATTAAATTTTTTTGTAGTGTATTAATTTTAACTGCGTGAGTTCAAAGAAATTAATGATCAATGTCGACAAAGAAAATTCAAAGATTTTATTCACCAAATTCAAAAATTGAAGAATTTTTACGATCTATATGTAATGATCATTTTTGCGATGCCAAATTACTTTCTTTGTGTACGTCTTTCGTCTCCGTCTCGAATTTTTACAAATTTTTAACAACACATAGTTTTCGTGCATTCGATGATCAATCTTCCAAGCTAAAGTTTCGGAATTAACGGCGTCCATTTCACATCTGGGTCAATGGAGGAAATTTTCCTGATGTATCGTATGTGATCGTGGCCGTATTTCGTGCAAGGAAACGTCCATTTGTCGACGATAAGTGGCAATTTATAAAATGGCATCAAATACATTTTTTCGTCCGATTCAACGAAAGAGAGTATACAGGAATGTCTTTTATTTATTCTTGTTTTTGTTGGCGTGCGTTGATGATCCAGTTGCATTTGGGTCAAACGTTATACCCGAGTCTTTAACTTGACAAACTCAAATCTTCTGAAAAATATTTCGAAAAAAAACCAAAAAAATGTTCATATACAAAAAAAATGTTACCAAGTTAGTTTTGCAATTATCGAAGTAATTCGGTGTGTGTAGTTTATTCTCGGAGCTTTTCTCACGAAATGACACGCGATAAAATTCATTTCCAACGAGAGATCGTTCCCGATCGAGCTTCCTGTACATTTTTACGCGAAACGAAGATGTGAACTGGAGAAGTGTACACGCTCAGAAGGACGAGCAAACGCTGTGTTTTATGGAGGGTCGCTCGTTACCGAGACGATCGAAGGATCGTTGGCTCGTGAACGCTCTGGAGTGCGTTTTATATGATTGAGAACGACATGGTCTTACTGACGCCACGATGACTCTTCCTCTCGCTTTCGAAACAAAGGAAACGCCGAAGAATCGCACGAGTCTCCACGGAGAAAAGGTCGAGAGGAAAAGGACCGATTTCGTGTTTTTTTATCAACTTGTTCAATCGCAGAAAAAGAGACAGATAAAAGTATACGATTGAGAGCGCGGAGCTTGGTCTGACCTAGTCAACACTCGACTACTTGCGCTCTCGAAAACAAACCTATATTTCTCGTCGAAGCTCTCTGAATGTAAAAAAATTGCACGTTCGCTTCTGCAATTCTCTCCGCATGTTTGCTGTTACCGCTCTCGATACTGTGAAATACAGCGTAGTCGAGAGAATAAAAGACGGGGCGGTGAGGAAAATAAAATTGACACACTCTCGCGAAATCCTTTTCAAATTCATCGTACAAAAAAAAATAAAATACTTTTTTTTTCTTTTAAATTCGAAAATAACGTTTCGAGCGGAACTCCGGCAAATTCTTCGTCTTGATAAATAAACTTAGCACCACCGTGAACGATCGAACGGTGTGTGTATTTATTGATGCATCGCCTTTGCCGTCGCTGTTTCGCTGTCGTATCCCCGCCCACGTTCGAACGCACGCGTTTCGCCGCTAACGATTGACCATGCGGATTATTTATAATGATTGCCAATTAGCAAAAAAGTGAAGAAAAAATTTATGGAAATTATATAAGACAACTTTATTGTAGACTCGAAGTGTAATTGTCTTTCTTCAATAATTATTTATTTAATCATTCGTTATTATTACAGTGCTCAGAAGAGCTTTCTCCATGTTCGACTCGACCAAGGCCGGCAGAATCGAGAAAGAAAAAGTTAGAACAATTCTCAACACCCTCGGTCACACTTTCGACGACCAGGAACTCGAACACCTTCTCCAAAAGGAGGACGAGGATGGTATGTATTTTTTTGTTCCTTGCAATTAAATTGGATCCATTTTTCAGCGAGAAATTCCTGACTCCCGAAATACTTTTGAGGAATTTTGATGACGGTCTTCGTCGGTTCTCGACTCATATTTTATGCCTTTCAAGGCGATATCGTATAGGAAATCATACACTTCCGTCGCCGCTGCTATAAACTTAATAAGATAGCCTGTTTCTATGCACGTGAGCTTGAATTCGATCGATTTTATCGATTCGGCAGTGCAGGTGGGCCAAATAAATCATGAAACACATCTTACGTACAGTTACGTAGAAAATCCACGATACGTTTCTCAAACTTGACCTTTAACCAAAAACTAGGGAGTTCAAACATGCCTAGAATATAACATTGTTAAAGCTATTTCGAAACGAACGAAATCCTTGAGCTGGGTAAACTGAACATTTAGAAAAAGGAGAATATTTTACCTTCAGCATCAATTTTTTAAGAGATTTAATGTTGAAACATAAATTCTGTACAGCGTCTCATGACGTTTTATGATAATCCACTTCTATGATTGAATTTTAAGTATATCTATGACGAATAAACGAGTATATAATATTTCGATTCTTTTTTAAATGAAACATCGAAGATTTTTCTTTAGTCTGAAAAATTTAACGAACTATTTTTCGCAAAAAATACGATTCTGTACGTAAAATCATGAAAATCTGTCACAAGAGTTGATGCTATGAATGAACTCAGCCGACGACGAAGTTCATTGACTAACTTCATCTCAATTTTATTGCCAGTTATTTTCAGTAGAATGTTTCAAAGCATAAGAACTATTATTTTTACAATAATCCACAATATAAAAAATATACATTTTTTTTTTAATTTTCTACTTGCGCTGTCACGTAACTAGTGAATAACTGATGAATCACCTGAACGGTATGTTTCTGCCCTGCCCATAATGTTTATGCCTCCAAACGAAACATTTTTGCCCGGTAGTTACTCAGCTGTGAATTAAAGCGATCATTATTTGGGTGCATTGACCCCAGGCAATGAAAATTAGCATTAAAAGCAAAATTTTAGCAGTGATATATCTCAGTAGAAGTGTAACCGTAATAATCGTCGGAGAGCCTAAACGCTGGTCTCGTAACTGCTCATTCGTGTCCGTGATACGAGAGAGAGTGAGAGAGAGCGATAGAGATGGCAGGAAGAGCTGAATCGCTTGAATTTATGCTACCTAAAATTCTCGTTGGGAATACGTGTGTACATGCCGTAATTGTGGGAGCGATGGGTTCTGCGTGTTGGTCCACCGTAAATTGAAAAGGTCATGAGAAACAGAGAGAGGGAGAGAAAGAGAAACGTGCCTCTGTGCAGAGAATGAGACAGACATACAGGAGGCTCGAGGGTAGCGAAGAAAGAAAAAGCGCTCAGCTTTGGTACAGCTGGCCATGTGCATACGTTGATGCAAATGAATAAACATTTAATATTTAATCGGTGAGTTTCGTGATTCTCGCACGTGTGCACCCATCGCAAACAGAATTCCCCAGCGTTTGGATATCATCTACACAATTTTTTTATTCACACAAAGAGCTATCAAATTTGAATGCTCCTACATTCGTGTAAACTTATCCTTATTTGAGAAACGTGGGCTATGTCAACTTGAATTATTTTGTATTAATAGTATTTTTTCATGAGACACATGTGTTTAATATTAGTTAGGTTTAGCATTAGGAGTAAGAGACGTATATAGTTTTAATTTGGAAACAGCGGATTATTGATTTATTAAAGTTAAAGTTAAATCTTTAAATTTGAATCCTTTATACTCACGTTAGTGAAATCAACTAAAGGAAGAATTGAAAGAACATAGTTTCGTTATATTATTTATTTTTCTGAATTTCTCTTTTCACTACCTATTGAAAGAAAAATTATGGATTTCGATTGATAGCGAGAAATCTGCAACTCCAACAAAGAAGATATCATCTTCTTAGTTGGAGTGGTAGATAGGTCAAAGTGGCAGTAGTAGTTTTGCTACGATGTCGGCTAAAGGGTTCATCATCTTTTTCTATATGAACGACCTGCAGTAAATTTTTGATATTATTATCATATTCATATGTACACATTTTTCTGATTTAACGGAATGGTCATTGAATCTTATCATTGTTAGGTCGTAATGACGACAATGTGCTATAGGTCGTTCATATCAAAAACTAGGATTAATCGGTACATTGAACCCGAGTGACACCTTTCAGCGATGAGGAACTTCTCCTTGACGGTAATAATATCAGGGACCAAAAACAACCTCGAAAATGATTTCTCGAAAAGTTTGCCCAGCATCAACCAGATCTTGTCCTCATGGAATCGATGAAAAACGATGAGTCTGACTTTCTGGGGCTATAACTTTGCCTGGAATTGTCTGATCGAGTTAATTCAGCGATTTTTGATGGTGTCTCCGGATGCACTTTCGATTGGCCGTGACCGCAAACTTTTAACCTGATCGATGAACACCAAACTCATCAACGTCGGCATGACCCGATTGGCACCTTTTTACGAAAACTTTGAAGACGACAGAGACAATTCTCATCCGATCGGGATCGGACTACTAGGTCCGAGCAAATTAGATTTGTTAAAAGTACTGTTTTTGAAAATGTTGAGTCCGACGATTTGCGGCTAAACAAACGAAAACTTTCTCTTCAAGGAAAATGTCCCACTTCAAGTGGCATACATTGTATATGTGTTATTTGGGAAATCGCGTTCCGGTAGATACAGAGCACACGATGAGCAATTTCGCACTGGGAAAGAGCAATGATGTTATCGAAGAGGAAGAGAGAAAGAGAGAAATCGTTTCGAGGATTCCGCTCGTATGTGAGAGTCTCTTGGATTTCCCCTCGTTACCCGATATAACGAGATGGCCGATAAACATGAATTTCTAATGGCGAACAAAACTATGAGTGTATCGTGCTCGGACGTGAAATTTAATGGAATTTCGGCCCTGCGCTCGTAGCAGTTGTATCAAGGTTTGCCGCGAGCGAGCTCAAAGACTGTACGACGATGGAGCTGTGCAACGCGATCCAATGCATTTGAAACGCGGACTCGGACGGCCTCGAAGCGTCGAGACGCCCTAATGACGCGGCTCTGTAACAGGCTCCGTCGGAGCGTGTAACTCCGTGTTTAACTCTCTTGTAATCGGTTAACTTGCGAGCAAGCTCCCAAATTAGTAGAGAGCCCGTTACCTACGACCCTGAGGATAATTGCGGAACGTGCAGAGGTGGGAAGGAAGCTTTCACCTTTCGGACGGAAGGAAAAGAAATAAATTTGTCGCGGTTGCACTGTGAAAAATCCTTGAAACATTTTTTCTTAATTAGAAAAGAAGTTTATATAGTGTTTATTTTAAAAAAGTGACTTTTACAGAGCAGATATCTTAGATTTTTTCTCATCTTAAGGAACGTTATTCTAGTTACTTAATGGCAAAATTTAATGAGACATTGCTGGCTGACACAAGCAAAAGTGAAGTTGTCTAAAGAAATTCCTTAAAAGCCGGAAATTTATGAGAAATCATTATTGTACATTCATGAATTGAAGAAAAAATATACATATTTAGGATTAACTTTCCGGCAATCTAGAATATTTTATCTGTTCTTTGGAACGTAAGGGTTGATTGAGCCCATGTGTGGAAGGGGTGCGCAGTTTGAAAGGTAGATACCAAACACAACCGCGTTGAGAAGGTTCGACAGCAACCTCCTGCATTCCTCAATAGAATAAATAATGATAAATGGTAAGAAAATGACACACATGAGATGATGTGAGACCAGAGGAAATTGGTTCTCGTCCAAAAAGTCCCAGAAGAAAAATCCTATGCACAAATATCCTGAACAAAAATAACCAACAACAATAATATTCTATGATAAAAATATCCCACACTATTGGCTTTCCACAACAAAAACATTCCCAATAAAAATAGCTTTAAAAAATAATTCGGAAGTGGGGTTCCTGTTAGAGTTGGACTTATTTTTATTATTATTTGTTAGCAGAAAATATTTATAGTTATTAGGCTTCTAAGAACGATGACAAAAAGAAATCTTCCCCGCCAAAAAATAAATGAAAATAAAAAATATTGGAGGTCCAAAGTCTTGAAATTGAAAAGTGTGGGTTTGGTTTAAAAAAAATCGAGAAAAAACATTTGTAAACAATTATCATATTCTTATGTTTCTATATCTGAAAAAAAACTGCAAAACAAAAAAGAGTTACCGATTCAAAGTATTCCGATATGACCAGCGAGAAATCTGAAATTTTTTATTACGAATACCTTTGCAAGGTCGATGATCGCTACTTATTCTCTTGACTATTTTCACCAGGAAATACCCCCTTTAAAAATTTTCCTAAAAAATTATTTTTCATTTCTAAATTTATTTTTCAAATGACTTATTTCATCCTGGATCTCATGGGAAATTTCAGCATACGAAGCGCTTCAGCGTTTCAATACGAATATCATTGGAAAAGCGAAAATGAAATATTCCCAGAGAATAAAATTGTATCTCGGGCCAGTGAAATGTCCTTGCGGTTCTCATCCGTGGGAGGAAATTTGGAAAACGTGTGCACTAAGCCTGATAACTCGCCATTACAAAGTATCTGGTACGTCAGGCTCCATAAGGCTCGCATTAATATTCTAAACACGTCGTTTCCATCAACGCCCGAACAAGTTTCCACCGATCAATGCCCGTGCACACACTCGATCCAGATTTAATCCCTTCATGAACTTATATCGCAGTCAGATTGCCAATGGCATTTTCAGGAAAACCCTCGAACGTTCCCTGTATTCATTTTCGACCCTTCGAATATATGCTGCGAATCGAAGATCGAATTTCAAATGCAATTATCGTCTCGGGAGAATAACTGAATTTCGTCGCTGAATTTCACCACCACGGTACAAATTATAGTATTGAAATTTAAAAGCATAGCGCAAGTTGAAATAATTTTTGGAATATAATTCTCATCTTTCTCGCGCTTATGAAAATTCATTGGAAAAATTACAGGCAGTGGCGTACTGAACTTCGATTCGTTTTACCGAGTTGCGAGCCACTTTCAGGAGGAAGACGACGAGGCCTTGCAGAAAGAGCTCAAGGAAGCTTTCCGACTTTATGACAAGGAGGGCAACGGCTACATTCCTACAAGCTCGCTGCGCGAAATCCTCGCTGCTCTCGACGATCAGATAACGCCTGATCAAATGGATGGTATGATCGCTGAAATCGATACCGATGGATCCGGTACAGTCGATTTTGACGGTAAGAAAAAAACATTTGTTCAAAATGTTGAAAAATAAAAAAAAAATTTCCATTTCCTTGTGTCAATTATAAAAAAAAATCAATCATCCGCCTAGTACAAATTCTTGCTCCTAATGAGAAAAGTTGGCGAAACTTTATCAGCAATATTTATGAAAAAGGTGATTGATCATTCAACCGTAATGTCGAAAAATCTAATTTCGCGATTTTTATCACGAGGAGAAAAAAAGTTGAACGCTTTTCAGTGCTTTAGGGGAAACTTTTTTTTCTGCCTTCGTATAATAAAGGCGAATTGGTCGGAGAGGCGGAAATGTTTCGGTTTTGAAGAGCGTAATATAGGGAAAGTTTTTCATTTTTTTTGGCAGTTTTGTCTTGTCTTGATTATTCCGTGAGGGCGGAATTTAAGCCTTTTCGACCGAAAACACGCGCAGAACATTGTGCAGTTGACACGATCGTGAAACCCGCTTTCGCCTCCCTCAAACCTAGTCCAAAGTTGTTTCTCAGCATGACAGAGTGTCGTCGCGAATGAGAAGGTTGACGAAATTTTATAGCCGAGACGTGAAGCCCGCATGATGAAAATTCGCCTACGTTATGAATTTCTAAAATCCTCAAAAAACTTTACATACAATAAATACATGTATTACATTGCACGGGTACATTTATTTTTTTTAACGTTTATTATGTCAGAAAAAGTTTTGCGGAATCGAAATTCTGAAATTAAATTTAAAATTTCTATATTTCTATATTTCCTATTTGAATCCATTGAAGTTTTTTTTTCTTCTAATATCTGTCTGACATTAGTTAGTTTTTAAAAGATTTCGAGTTGAGTCATCTTTTACAATTAGTAGGAAAAGTATTTACTCAAAAATTTCTTTTAGTTACACTCGTATAATCAATAACTTTGAAGTTATGAATAATTACATATACACATGTATTAAAAGTAATTCTATAAATATTACATTACTTATTGTATTATACAATAGAATCCAATATTTGAATACTTGATTGCACAAGGCTAATTTTTTAACATGAACTAGAAGGATTTTCAGATTTTATAATTTGTTACTTCATTTTTTTCAGAATTCATGGAAATGATGACTGGAGATTAAACGCTGTGGAAGGACGGAAAATAGATTAAAAACATTGTTTCTTAAAAATTATTTTCACCTTACGTAAAAAAATGTAATAATAAAGAATCTAAATAAATTTACGTTTATATATTAAATTATGGGAAAAGTAAAATACATGTTCAAACGGCTGTATGTACATAAAGGCACCCTTTATCCATGGATTGAAAGGAAAAAAAACCAAGAGCGATAATTTTTAATTGCACCGTTAGCTAAATTGCGAAGCGTTTTTGCTTTCAAACTCCACGGAGTCGAATTTTTGAGCTCGTACCTATAGTTAGTTTGTCTCTAGGAGAGCGTTATCAATGTGTTTGTGGCTCGCCGAGGCTCTGTTGAAGCCACATCCAAGGGATCAATAAGAAGCCCGGCTGCAAGAGAGGAGCGTCGAAAAGTTATGCTCCTTTCTCCTCGCTTTTCTTTCCACCGGGAGAAGAAAGCTCCGGGGGCGGAAAGCTCCGGCGGAACTCCGAAATTTCGAGGAAAGATAGCACGAGATAACACCGGAGTGGACACTCCTTTCCGCCACACCGGACAAAATTTATTTCGTTTTCGGAACAATCTAAACGATCTTTCTCTCATCTCTTTTTTCATTTTTCTTCTTTGCAATTGTTTCGGAGGAAGAGAAAGAAAAAATGTATATAAAGATAAATAATAATGCTGAAGAGACAAATTTCGAAGCTGACCCTTGGAATGAATGAACGAATGACGAATTTCAATTCGTTTCGAGTTCAATCGATAAAAATTATAACCTACCCCCACGGAAAAAAATATATCTGAAAATGTATGTAAAAATATAGTTGAAAATATACTCAAAAGTATAGTTTAAAGTATATTTAAATATACAATAAT